>VMDR010001196.1:0-141317 GCA_007922815.1 Macrotus californicus
TCACAGTGATATTTGTGATATTTGTGTAAGACATTGCCCAACATAAGGAGCTGGAGTTATAATAATAGATTTTTAGAAAGTATATTATTTATCACATGGGCACTTATATCTGATTTTGTTTTAAAAGAGTGATTGTGTTTTATTCTTTTCTGGTTCTTTCTACCCTATCATATTTTTTTAAAATTCTGTTTGCAAACCACTGGATAACCAATTAATGAGTTACATCTATAATTTGAGAAGTAGTGGCTTGTAGTGCGTAGAAAACTCAATGGCTAGCAGTGCTTTTGGATCAGTGACTCTCCACCTCTTTTTCCTCCCCTAAGTAGGAAAGGGATGCAAGACACCTCCGTCAGAACCAGTTCTTATCCAGGTTTCCACGTTCTCATTTCCCGTCAGCATTTCTTGAAGTGTCCTGCTGGCGCCAAATTCTCTCAGCTTCTGTTTTTGTGAAAAGGGTCTGTATTTCAGCCTCATTTTTGAATGATAATTTCATTGGGTGGATGTAGACTAGTGGGTTGACAGGGTTTTTGTTTTTTGTCTTTCCTTTCAGCACTATCTAGATGTCACTTTCCTGGTCTCCATTATTTGGATGAGGTCAGCCTTAATTCATATTTTTATTTTATTCATTCTTTTGCTTAGGTATACTACCTTTTTAACCTGGTAGCTTTCAAGATTTTATTTTTAGTTTTGGTTTTGAACAGTTAGACTATGATGTATGTAGTTAGTTGTGATTTGCTTTGGATTTTTCTTGCTCATTTTTATGGACCTTCTTGAATCTCAAAGTTACTGTATTTTATCAAATTTGGGAATGATTCCAGCCGCTGTTTCTCTAAGTATTTTTCTGTTCTATTTGCATTGTCTTCTATTTTCCAAACACCAAGTACACGTATGTTGGACTGTTCGATGTTGTCCCATTGGTTCCTGAGGCTCTGTTAGTTATTTCTTCAATCTTTAGTCCTTCATTCTCTAGACTGGATAATTTCTACTGATGTATCTTTAACTTCACCGATTCTTTCTCTGCCTTTCCCGGTGGCTGTTAGGCTCAGTCAGTGATTTTTTTTTAGTTATTATAATGTTCAGTTCTAGGAATTCCATTTAAAAAATAACAGCTTTATTGAGGTATAATCATATGCCATAAAATGTAGCCTTTAAAAGTGTACCATTCAGTGATTTTTAGTATATTTACAGAGTTGTGCAACCACGTCTAATTTTAGACCACTTTCATCATCCCAAAAATAAACCTCCTACTCACTGGCAGTCATTCACCTTTCCCCCACCCCCTAACTCCTGGCAACCACTAATCTACTTTCCGTCTCCATGGATTTGCCCGTTCTGGACATTTCCTATGAATGGTGTTTGTGTTTGGGTTCTTTCACTTGGAATAAATAATGTTTTCAATGTTTAGCCATGTTATAACACATGTAAGTTCTTCATTTCCTTTTATGGCTAAATAATATTCTTGTGTATGGACACACCACATTTGTTTATCTATTTATCAGTCGATGGGCATTTTAATTTCTGTGTTTTGCTACTGTAGATAATGCTGCTATGAACTTTCAAGTACAAGGTTTTGTGTGTATATATGTTTTTATTCCTCTTGGGTATATACCTAGGAGTGGGACTGCTGGGTCATAAGGAAACTCTATGTTTAACTTTTTCAGGAACTGCTAGACTATTTTCCAAAGTGGCTGCACCATTTTACATTGCCACCAGCCATGTATGAGGGTTCTGATTTCCCCACATCCTCACTGATCCTTGTTATCGCTCTTTTTAATGGTGGCCATCCCAGTGGGTGTAGCGTGGTATCTCATTGTGGTTTTGATTTGCATTTCCTCACGATTAATGAATGATGTTGAAGATTTTTCATGTGCTTATCAGCCATATATATATCTTCTTTGGAGAAATGTCTACTCAGATTTGCTCATCTTTAAATTAGATTATTTATCTTTTTATTGTTGAGTTGTAAAAGTTCTTTATATATTCTGGATACAAGCCCTCTATCTGGTATATGACTTACAGATATTTTCTATTGATCTGTATGTTCACTTTATTAATGCTGTCTTTTGAGTCATTTTTAATTTTTATGAAGGGCAATTTATCTTTATTTTTATTTTTATTATTTGTGCTTTTGGTGTAATAGCTAAGAAACCCTTGCCCCACCGAAAGTTATAAAGATTTACTCCTATGTTGTCTTCTGATAATTTTACAGATTTAGCTATTGCATTTAGGTTTATCATCCATTTTGGAAAAGTTAATTTTTGTGTATGGTGGAAGGAAAGGGTCCAGCTTCATTCTTTTGCACGTGGATACGCAGTTGTCCCGGCACCATTTCCCCATTTCTTTCCCCACTTCTTGCTACCCTTGTTGAAATTCAAGGGCTCATTTCTGGAATCCCAGTCCTGTCTGTTGGTCTGTCTGTCTGTCCTTATGTCAGTACCACAGTGGCTTTGTGGTTTTAAATGAGCAAGTATGAGGACAGTTACATTTGGTTTTGTTTATGTTTTTAGTTTTATTACTGTATACTCATTAAGAGTGTACTTATCTTTATTATCAGAACGTATGTTAGCTGCTTTAAAGTCTTTGGGCTTTATTGAGATCAGTGTGTGTGTGTGTGTGTGTTCAAGTCCTATTTATTTTAGAAGCATAAACAGTGAAACTAGGAAGGAAGGATGAGAACAAGATGCCCGTCCCCTGGAGCCACAGACTCTGGCTGTGTGCATGAACAGGACCAACCCAGAAGCTTGAACCAGCCTCTCCTGTGAGGAGAACCTAGGTATGAATCTTCCAAGTGGGTGGGGGTGAGGTAGATTGTCTCCAGGTCCCTCTGGACTAGCTGAAAAAGGCCAGAGAGCTGATATCAGTTTTTATTGCTTGCTCTGTCTCTCTCATCAGTCACTTATTTTTTGCATGTCTAGTAAGTTTTGTTAGTAAAATAGACATTGCTCATGATACAACACTATCTTCCTTTCAGGAAGGTTAACAAATTAAAAACTTTTTTTTTTTTTCTAGCTGGCAGTTCATTTACTAAACCAATAACTTTGGTCTTATTTAGGTTTGGTTGCTACTTGGTTAGGATATATTTGCGGAAATTTCGAGGTATTTTCCAAGATTCAGTAACTTGGTAAGATTCAACCTCTCAACTCTGTCTCCCTACTGATCTTTTCAAGGCTTGCCCTTCGGATGCTTTAGGGACAGTCTAAAATAAACTTTTCTGTAGTGTGTGGTTCTTACTCCTAAAATGAGGTCACTGGTGTCTCCCCTGGGTGCCTGGAGTGTTAGGATGTGTTAAGGAGGTCTTTGCCGCTCTGGATGGAACTCCGACTTCTCCCAGTGCTGTCTGGCCTTCAGCTCCTCTCTTCTGATCTGTGTTGTAGCAGCCAGTCTGGTAAGCCTCACGTGTCTTACCCTCTGCATGTGAAGCCTTGCTCTCAGCCAGCGACTCGTGAGGGATCCCCAAAGAGGTATCTGGCAAGCTTCCTTCATACAGACTCCTCCCCTCTTGTATTGTACCCCATAATTTCTAGCCATTTTAACTGTGCCAATTCTTGACCTCTGTTCCTTTGGTTTAGGGGGGCCCTCTTCACTTTATGTGGATTCCAGCTCCCTGAACCCCAATCAATAACTTGTCCTGATGAGCCTGAAGGTGTGGGTTTTTCTTACTCAGGGATTGCTTTTCTGTGCTGATGGATGTTCACTGCCTGAAATGGTTGACTCAGATATTTGTCCTGTATTATATTTGTTTTTAGAAGAATGTTTACCTCAATACCAGTTATTTTATTATTCCTGGAAGCAGTTTTTTGTCAGTGAGCTTCTTTTCACAAAGCATTTTGTTAGTAAACAGTTTCAGATGTAGGTCATTAGCAAGGGCCTAAAATGACAGGACTCTCTAATATTAATTCAAAAGTGATCCTCATGATTTAGAAAAGAGTGATATTGTTTTATTTACTTATTTTAAATTAGAAGCTAAAATCCTGGCCTTAATTCTTATCTTGAGGGAGAGTTGTACTATGGGACTACCTGCAATCAAGACCAAAACTTTTCTTTAAAAACAACTTAGTTTTTGCTAAAAAATACTTGAATTCAACACAAACCTCCAAAATTCTATACCACAAAGTGTAGAAGAGATGACTTTGCTGAGAAATCCCTCTCTGCTCATCTTTCAGCATTTTTAAAATTCACTCGTTTACTGAGCACCTACTATGTGCCAGGCTACTGTAAGGGTCAAAGATGATATCCTGTCCCTACTTTTGAGTATCTCCACACACCTGTGGTGGGCCAAAGTGTGAGAGGTCAGTAAATCTGTCAGGTTGGGAGAAGTTTGGGAAAGGCTCTGTTGAGTAAGGCTCTGATGTATGCGTGTTTGACATGGGTGGTATCTCAGTGGGCTGGCTTACTGCACTTGTAAGTGGAGTTACTTTTTATTATTTACGTTTATCGTGAAAGGTACTGTATTAGTCAGGGTATTGCTCAGTTAGCTGCTCTAACAAATAGACTGAAAACGACATCATGAGTAAAACACATAACAGTCCACTTCTTTCTAAAGTAAGAGTCTTGGGTGGATAAACAAGTTGGTGAGGTAACTCTTTTCCATGTGGCTTTTCAGGGACCCAGGTAACGGAGGTTCAGCCAACTTCAACTATGACTTCCAAGGTGGCCCTGAGAGTTGCCGTTCCAGTTATGTAAAGGGGGAAAAGAGCATGCAGGAGCATGCAGGAACATGCGCGGGAGGTTTACTGTGACTCAGGCCTGGAAGTAGCACGTACCACTCTGTTCATATTCCACTGGCTGGAATTCAGCCTCATGGCCATATGTAATTGCAAGGGAGGTTAGGAAATATGGTCTGTTTGTGTGTTCAGGAAGAAGAGGGGAACATCGATTTTGGTAAGCAGATAGTAGTCTCTGTCATAAGGGGCCTCTCAAAAATGATGGTTGGTGTGGCATATTTACATTATTTTATTGTATTAAAGTTACAGATTTACACACTTGTCTCCCCAGGTAGGCTCAGAAATCTTCATGTTTTCAGTACCCAGGACAAGTCAGGGAAGAAATGTAGTAAATATTTATTAAATGGTTTACGGATGAATGAATGAATGATGAATGAGTAGTAAGCTGGTGTGACTGTAGTTAGCCAACAGATTCAGTTGCTTCTCTTTTTAATATTAAAAAATTTTAATTCCAGTGGTATCTGGCTAGTATGAGTTAGAGAAAGCAGGTGAAGACATTGTGAGTCTTCCTTTAAATGTGAAACACACACTTCACTTGTCCTTGAAACCCAAGCAATTGGATTCTTTGGGACACTACCGATGAAACTGATTTCTCCTTAGGGAGCTCAGTCCTTTCCAGAGTTTAAGTGTCCATCCTTGTGAAATTAGTACATTGGGTTAAAGAAATAAGAAAAAGAGAAATGATAAAATAATGTATGAACTAGAGATATAGTTTCACTTAAAAAATCTTTCTTTGAATAAAAATTTCATTATGAAGGATTTAAGCAAGATACTTAGTTATGGGTTGACTATGATCCTCTGATGTTAGGTGAAATGATGAAATTCTACCCAAAGGCTACCTTTTAAAAAAGTTGGTTTTCAAGTGTGTGCTGTGTTATGATGGTTTTGTATATGTATCTTGAGGCTTCTCCTGGATGGAATTTTACATGTCTCTGTTGTCAATTTAGAACAGGGGTGTCAAACTCATTTTCACTGGGGTGGGGGGTGGGGAATGGGGGGTGGGGGGTGGGGCACATCAGCCTCATGGTTGCCTTCAAAGGGTCAAATGTAATTTTAGGACTGTATAAATGTAACTACTCCTTAACTAGGGGCAAGGGGCTCGGCACTGCTGCTGAATAGAAACAAGGAGCTGGGCCAGATAAAACAAGGTAGAGGGGCTGGATTCGGCCCACGGGCCTTGTGTTTGCCACCCATGACTTAGAAGAACATGCTTGCTTTCCCATTTGTTAAGGCAGGTAGACTTGCCTCCAGTTCATCTAAAAACTGTCAAATCATTTAGGCATAAGTTAACCACATTTAATCGACACTTCACATTTGAATTTATATGAATTGTGCAATACCCATTCTTACTCCCTCTGTCTCTCAAGCTTGTATTATGATCGAGGTTGTAAAGTTTGCTTTAGAAGTCAGGGAGCCTAATGGAAGCTGCACAAGGAGAGGGTCCTCCCCCTGGGCTGCAGCACACACCACTCCTATAGCCAGTGGGCCAAAGCATGCCCATGGGTTGCCAAACATGGTAGCTTTTCTTCTTCACCAGTGCCAGGCTTTCCTTGCTTCTGGGTTCATACAGCATCCAGTCCAAAGCAAGTCTCTAGTTCTAAGCATTTATCTTTACTGTGCTAAATGGCACTTTGTTTTATTTGTCTTAAGCTTGTTTAAGTTCCAGGGGCTTCTCCTTCCTTCTAACATGTTTTTTAAGACCTTGTGACTAGATCTGTGCTTGCCTTTTTGATTCTGTTAGTGGTTCTACAGACCAGTGTTCTCAACCCTGGTGGCACAATAGAATCACCCCAGACAAATTGACGTGAAGCTCAGACATCAACATTTGAATCTAGGTGGTGATTCCAGTCTGTATTCAAGGTTGCAAACAACTCCATGTCTCCATACGTCCTCACCTTTCCCAGTTGCCGAATCCAAGTATGTTAAGCCTGGCTTCCTGTGACTACCTCCTTCGCCCCACGGAGTAGGTCTTGTTGCTTCTGTGTCTCCCTCTCCAGAGCTACTTCTCCTAGTTCTGTCCTCTGGAATGTGGTGATCATAACTTTACTGATAGTCAAATGAGGATGATCTAGTTTTAAGTAAGAGCAATCTATATTTGGAGAGACCACAGCAGCCTAGTAGAGAAGTTATGAGAAATCTAAAAAAAAAAAAAAATGGCTTTCTTAAGCCTCTCCCCACCCTCACCCCAGTTATTATGAAATCTCTAGTCCCTCTTAAACTCTTCCCTAGAAAGTGTGCTCATGAACAATTCTTCAAGCTTCTTCATGGAGTTTCCATCTTAGGTGATGCTTGCTCTTGGGACTTCCCTTTTCCCAAACTGTGGGAAGACACTTGCCTTGCTCCCAAAGCTGATTGTGTGCCAGGCCCCGAGCTCAGGGCTAAGGATACAGTGGTGAACAAGATGGGCACTATTCCTGTCCTCAAGGAGAGCACAATCTAGCAGATGAAGCTTACTGTCCATATGATATGAACCTACTCATGTCAGTTAACAATGCTATAACATAGAGATTTGGAATATTTTATAAAATTCTCAGGCTCATCAATATCCTTCACCCCTGCCGAATCCCTCTGTAACCCCCAGATCTCATCCATATCCAAAGGCCTCTGCAGCCTTGAATGGGGGTGCTGTGATTGGAAGAGCTGTTTTAGGCTTGAACTTAGACAGTCCATTTTGGGCAATAGCAGTCTGTTCCACCTTTCTGGAGAGACAGGAATAAGAGAGGGATCACTGATCTTGGTTATGCCCAGGAAGAGAAGAAAGGTCAGAGATGGGAGATGTTTGTAGGTGGTGGAGGAGGATGAGGGACATTGAGAAAACCCACCAACTATGCCCAGGCGAGGAGTCAATCAACCTCATTAAATCGTGCGTGTGTGCGTGTGTGTGTGTGTGTGTGTGTGTGTGTGTGTAGTGAGTATAGAGGGGTTGGAGGAGGATAACAGTTTGTTCACTCTTGTTGTATCATCATGCTCTTCATGCCAATGTACTTGCAAAACAGGTTATAATTGACTAGCTAACAGAACAGTTTTGACCAATTATGTTGTTGACTGGCTACTTCCTCATAACATAGAGGGACGGACATTAATACCTTAATCTCATCAGCTACACTTCAAAACACTGTGTAGAATGGGCTGCCAATGAGTAGGTTTCATTTGGCAACTCCTCCGTGGATTTTGTCATTGAGAAAGGTGCCTCCTGAAATGAATATCATATTCTTTTCTTGCCCTTGTTCTTCACTTTTAGGATTTTGGGTCTGAGCATTGACTGTAAGTACCATTTATTAAAATGCCTTTTTAGAGGAGTGAGAGATGTGAAGAATGTCCACTCAGGAAGTCCATGCTTGTCCAGTTGTCTTGATTGTCCCTCCTCCTCTGCACAGAATAGCCTAGTGGTTAAAAGTGAGGACTATGAGTAGGCCACTTACTAGCTGGTGACTTTGGGAAACTTGCCTGACCACTCTATGCCTCAGTTTCCTCACCAGTAAAATGGGATAACAACAGTACCTATCTCATAGTGTTGTTATCCTAAAGATTGAATGAGCTAGTATGTAAAGTGCTTAGAACAGTGTCCAGAACATGCAAGACGTCAGCTGTTAGGGTTGTTGTAGCTGTTGTTATGATTAGGGCAGGTCTGTGTTCAGTTCAGAGGGGAAGCCACTCTGCTCAAAATCACTTATAATAACGGATTCCCTGATTCCCTACATCATTACCTCCAAACATTCACTGAGCCTCTGTTGCATCCAGTTTTGTGCTAGGAATAAAAAGACATAACAGGCACACTTTGTGAATGTTTTGAGGACTTCCCTAAGTGGTTAGGGAAGGCTTGGTGTAGGAATAGGACTTTATCTGGATGAGAACATTCCAAGCAGGGATGACTGCGTGAGCAAAGGCACAGAGTGAGGATCAGTCTGGAGGTGGGTTTGGCTAAAGAGGAATGTTCTTAGCTGATGGACAGATTAGGCAGCAGAGATAAGTAACAGCCAGTTGGAAATCTTTGAATGTCAACTTATTTGTAAGCCTCAGGGCATTGGAGGTTTTCCAGTGGCAGAGTGACCAGTGAAATAAGTTTTATGAAGGGTCACCCGTGGCAGCAAAGGATTTAGGGATTCATCCATCTATCCATCTCCTTATCCTAACACCCCATGTATCTTCACTATAGCCAGAGTGATCTTTCTAACAAAACTCTAGTCACATTGCTTTCCTGCTTATAATTCTTTAATGTTGTTATAACTTGTGATCCCTGCATGTTAACAGGGTGGGGATGGGCCTTGGTATAGGATTGAGGAGAGATATTTAGGGGCAGAAGGGAGAACAATTTTGAAGACCAAAGGTAAGAAAAAGCAAGTCACCTTCTGGGAGCTGCGGGTAGTTTAATCTCTCTGGAATGTATGTGTGTGTAGTGACTAGCAGGAGATGACTTATCCTGAGAAGGTTGATAGTAAAGATGGTAAAGGGCCCTATGAGTCATGTTAAAAGTGTGTACTATAAACAGAGGGTCCTTTCTGTGTCCCTCCAATCCCACCACATAGTTGGACACCAATGGGACTAAGTGGGTGGAAAAGAAGCAGGAGGAGGCAGGCATTCCCTGCTCTTGTGAGGTTGATGATCTGAAACAGCCAAGCCCAATGGCCGATTGCAGAGGTCCATGCAAAAGGTTGCTTTTCTCTCCAGAATCTCCATTCCTCCCTTGCCCATTAGGAGATGCCTACTTTTCTAGATGCACTTCAAAACTCATGTCCTCTAGGAGGCCTTTACTGATCGGCAGGTCCTTGTTCATACTCCAACTTTGTACTTCTCTCATGTCTGAAATTATTTCCTTACTAATCTATCTTCCTTCCTTATTAGTCGTCCTTCCTTGTGAGCACCTAGGGATTGGTGGAAGGTACCATGTTCTGTTTAGCCTTATATTTCCAATGTATTATACAGTGCCTGGGAAGTAAGATGTTCTGGCATGAATGGAGATGTGAGAGATGACATATATTCCTCCTAAATCCCCCACAGGAATGTTCAGTTGTTGTGTCTGGAGCATGGCGTGACGGTGCAAGGGGGAAGGGGCAGGGGAAGCAGGCTATGGATGCGTATTAGGAGATGAAGAAGTTTAGGTAGGTAGGGCCCTGTATGCCACATGAGACAGTTTTGTCTTCATCCTAAGAAGAGTGGAAATCCACTGAGTGGGAATAACTTGGTCAGGCTATTTCAAAATGATAGCACTAGCTGCGGTGTGAGAGGGGGAGGGAGGACTGGGGAGGGTTGAAGAAGGTCTGAGAGGAGGAAGGTTAGTGGCAGGGAGGCCAGTGAACTCAGTTCCAAGTTCAAGGCAAGGATGCATCTGTGGGAATGTCATCATTGGGAAAGGAATGTTTGAGCATCATGCAAGAGAGGGCTGTTTTTAAAAATGTTTTAATTAAAAAATGTATTGTGGTGACATTGGTTGATAAAATCACATAGGTTTCAGGTGTATAATTCTATCATGCTTCATCTGTATATTGCATTGTGTGTTTATCACCCAAAGTCAAAGCTTCCATCACCATATATTTGACCCCCTCTACCTTTTATTACTCCCACCCCCTCCCCCTCTGGTAACCACCATACTGTTGCCTGTGTCTGTGAGTTTTTGCTTGTTTGTCTTGTTTGTTTATCTGTTGCTTGCAGTTTTATATCCCACATATGGGTCAGATCATATGGTTTTTGACTCATTCTGACTTACTTCGCTTAGCATGATACTTTCAAGATCCATACGTGTGGTTGCAAGTGGCAGTATTACATCTTAATGCTAAGTAGTATTCTATTGTATATATGTACCACATCTTCTTTATCCAATCATTGATTGAAGGATACTTTGGTTGTTTCCATGTCTTGGCCACTGTGAATAATACTGCAATTTGAAAACATTCACAAAGAGAAGGCTGCTCTTGAGCCAAGGCTATAAGACAAGCGGAGCTGAGGAGATATATTTGAAATGATCCTTTTTGTGTGGAGGGAACTGGAAGGTTGTCCTTTTGATTTCTTTGGCTAGGCGCAGAGGCTGAGAAAGGTGCCATTTAGCAGGACCTATGGGGTAAGAGGTAAGGTGATCAGCAGGGCCATTGGTTCCAAATTTTGAGCTTGGACCTTCAAATTTAGGCTGTTGTCCTGGGTCAAGTTCATGCAGGGAAACAGGATGAGACCTCAATGTAAATACTGAATCCCAACTGAAATGAAATCCATTCATCTCAGGATGCTCAGGGAGGGTCCAGAGTGAGTGCCTTCAAAATCTGAAAGTGACTGGGACTCTCTGAGACTCCCAAGAAGGCCTGCCTGTTGGTAGATCCCCACCTAGAGTCTTGTTCTTGGCCTGGGAGAGTTTGGATGCTCTGTCTCCCCTCAGGGTGGCCCTGGCCAGTCTGATTTTGCCAGAAGCAGTGGCCTTGAAAGGCCAGCGATGAGGCTGCTCGATTTTTCAGGGCATGTCACACTTCACCTGCCACTGGTTAGTAATGAGACAGTGATGATGCCATGAGGGACACTTCGAGGAAGAGCTCTGCCGCCTGGAAATTTAGCTCCCTCAGGAGGACTTCCTGGCTCTTCTCTCCTGGAGGCTCCAGGCACCTCCTTGGGCCCTGATGACTCACCTCACCCTCCTCCATGCCTGGCAAGCCCACTGCTGCTCTTTCTCTGCCCAGGCTGGCCGGCCTCCCTCCTGCTTGTGTCGCCTGGTCCCTTTGAGCCAGTTCCCCACCCCCATCACCTACCGCCCGAGCCTTTCTTACTCTAACAGGTTCTCCACATCCTGCTGTGTCCTTCTCCCTGCTCAGAGGCCCCTCCAAACTCTGAGCCTTTGCTGTGACCCTGAAGAACTCATGCCTTTCAGCATCTCTCCCTTCCCCTAGCACAGTGCACCAGTACCCGCCATTAGAGTGTATTCCTTCAGCTAAGACCCCTGCCCCTGCACACATGCAGGCTAGTGACATCTATAGGGCCCTGTAGAGATTTCAAAATGCTTTCACTTATATTATCTCAAGATGTCAATGTGGGCTATTTGTACTTTGGTGTAAATCAGCTTCTTGAAGCCGTGACAGCCAACAGCTAAATCAAGGAGTGGGCATCGAAGGCCCTGATGGTGAATGCAAATGTGCAGACATAGGATATGGGGGAACCAAAGCTAGGGAGGGGACTTGGAAAGGGACAGTGAAAAGGCAGGCATTGACAGGACTCTGAAGACAAGCTCCACTTGGTTTTTCATTTAGATTTGAGCTTCTCCCTGCCTGTAGTCTCTATTATTCTTCCCTCAAAGTCTCTGATCCCATTCCTTCATCTGCATCTGTGGCACAGTCTGAGGTGCCTGCAGCCCAGTAGGATGGTGGAGGTCAGATCCAACTGGAAGGGACAGAGTTTGTCCCTAAAACAGCCAAGACTGGACCTAAAAGGCAAAAAAGTGTTTGGTCATCTCAGATGAGCAAGGAAATCAATTCCCAGGCTGTAACAGGGGACACACAGCTGGTGCTCTTTGAGTGTAGTCTAGGGAAGCTTCCAGGAGGAGGTGAATAGGAAGCAGGCAGGTGGCTGGGAGAGAAAGGGAATTCTGGGGACTTGGAGCAGAGCAGCTAGAATGAAGCAGAGAAGTCAGATGGAGGGGGCAGGCACTGAAACCCCAAGTAGAATTTGATGTGATCTCAAGTAGGATTTGATGAGGTATGGATGCATTTCCATAGCTCATGTACTTCCAAGAAATGTTGCTCCTTTCTCTTATTGTGTTATCATGCTCATCCTATCAGGAAAAGATACAGTAATGACACCCTCCCCCTCCAGTCATGGAAGGAATAACTAAGGACAGAGAAAGTATATATTTTTCCAAAATTGCGACAATGCAAGACTAGGCACCAAATCTCAGCCTGGCTGAGCTCACTCCAGGCTGCATGCTGATGGCTAGTCTTGGGAGGGCTGTACAGTGGGAAGGAGAACTGTGTGGTTAAGTCAAACTTCATGCTTCTCAGGGGGCTGTAGAGCTTAGCCCTGTGTTATATCCATGTAGTCCCAAATCACTGTCTGGCATTTCCTGATTTTCTTATTCTTGGACTGACAAAGACTCTCCACTGTGGCCTTGGACCATGCAGACAGGCTGTAGGCGCCTGTGGAGACCAGAACACTGCTCTCTTTCCCTTTATTCCTTCCCTGCTCTCAAGAAGTGCAGCTTCAACCCATTATCAAGTGCTCCTATGGCTCTGTTATGCTTCAAGGTCTCCACAAATGGAGCAAATAAGAATATGCAGAAAACTCTAGCTTCAAAAAGATGGGGAGTGCCAAGGAGGACAGGAACAAGGTTGGAGAGTATATGCAGCACCTTTCAGTTTGTGGTAAAGATTTGGTACTTTGGCAACAGGGAAGCATCGAAGGGCTTTGAGTGGAAGGGTGGAATGATGTGTTGTATAATTAAAAAAAATCCCTCTGAGGGTGGAGGAGGATAATGGACTGGGGTGGATGTGGATATGGGCAGGTGCTGCTGCAAAGGGGACTGCTCTCTGTCCACACCGAGCAGGAGGCCTCGGTCATTTTCATCTGGTTACACTTTGATGGTGAAGAGGCTTCTCTTTCCTCTAACCCCAGCGCTCCAGTGCCTTGTGAGGGTCCTGGATAATTGAAAGAGGGGCTGCTCACATATGGGATGGTCATTTGGGGCTCTGGACAAAGGCTTGGGGGCGCAGGCCCATTGACTCAACCTGGGCTGCCCGAGGGTCACTGAGTGCAGTGACACCAGATAATAAATGCTGCCCCTTGAGCCCCACTCTCCGTGGCTCCCTGCTGTCCAGTGGAGTCCACCAGGTGAAGTTCAGAGGCCATCCTCTGATGACTTTACATGTGCCTGTGGGTCCCCATTCCCTTACTGTCTGAGCTGGGAGACTTCAGTCATGATGGGGTGGAAGAAAATTAGCTTTATTAGTTGTGTCTGAATATTACTGCCTTACACTTTGATGGCAGCTTTTTGAAAGAAGAATGTACTACTTTTGATTTTCTGGGTCTCGAATGACTGAAATAGCAGGGGGCCACAGCTAGATGGAGAAGGATGTTCTAGCCAGAAGGAAGAGTATGCACAAGGTGTCCTGAGCTGGAGTCCCTCCCCTCCCCCTGCTCCCCTACCGTCCCTCCACTAGCATGCATGCCTACTCCTGCCCTCTGTTTTCTGTCTCTAGGGAGTGTCTTCCAGAAACCACCCACCCTTCAAGACTAGCTTTAGGCTTAATTCCTCTGGAAGCCTACCTTGACCTAGCTTTCTGGTGTCCTATAATAGGGACTGGAGCCCATAGTATAGAAATAAATTATAAAAGCTTCACTCTGCTGGTCATAATTGTTTCCTGCATGAAAAATGCTAAGTTTTTCAAGTGCAGGTGCCAAACGTTCTAGGCTTACTGAAACTGCCCAGCAGAGAGCTGGACACATAGTCACTGCTCCACAACCTTGTAACTGGCCAGACACTCTGTTTCAAGCGACCAGGAAGAGCCGTTGTTCATTTATTCATCCATGCATGCATGCATGCATGCATGCATCCATCCACTGATTCATTTAGCAGGGAGAGACTAAGGGCTGAGCTTGATGTATAAGGGGTGATTTTTGTGGCAGAGCTGAGGTCTCAGCCCAGGTGCCAGAGCTGAGGGTTGAGTCCAGGTGCTCTGGGCTATGCTCCTCTGCTTGAGGGTGTTTCTCAGAGGTGGGAAGAGATGGAATCTGATCAGCTGCGAGACCTTGGCAACTTGTGCCCCCTGTCTGGGATTTTGGAGTGTCTCATCTCTCAGTCCTCTCCGATTCTAGCATTCTGCAGTTCCATCACCAACTGAGGTCCTTGCACTGCAGGGGAGGCTGGAAGTCTTCTGAAATAGCACTGAAGTCCTATTGCAGGCTGTGAGACGGGCTGCTCTGGGGAAGGCTAAGAAGGGGCCTCAGAGCTGGTGGCTCCAGGCTCCGTGTGTGTGTGCAGTGGGGTGAGACAACCCCACCGCCACTTTCTTCTCCACTCTCCTCCCCTGTGGCCAGTGTGACTCTGGATCACTAAGGTTCTGAGGAGACATGACCATTTTTTATGACCACCCCTGTGTCTATTCCTGAGTACCTCAGTTTCTTTGTGTCCTGGGTTTCCCATCACCTGAAGGGGCTCTGCCTCCTTTGTCTTTCCTTCTCACAGACATCCCCCTGCTCCCTGGCTACCCACGCCAGCTGAGCCCTCGAGCAGTGGCCAGGGGTGGCCAGGGCCTCAAACAAGGACAGGAATACCTCAAGGTGCTGGGTCCCCGAGCTCCAGGTCTGCAGGGCAGCTCCAACCGAGATATCAGCCAACTTTCATGTGAAGAGCACTCCCACAGCAGCTCCGTGAGTACTGGGGTGTGGGGGGATGGCTCACCCTGTTGGGGGCCCTAAGGGAGCCTCTTGACTGAGGACACTCCACTTGGGGGGCAGGTGTGTGTGTGTGTGTATGTGTGTGTGTGTGTGTGTGTGTATGTGAGAGAGAGGGGCGGGGGGAGAGAGAGAGAGATTCAGGGTTTTTATTAGGCCCTTTTCCTTTCTTCTCTCTAAGGCATGATAGCCTAATGTCCACCCTGGAGTCTTTTGGTCAGAGGAGGACAGGACAGGGAAGGAGGAGGTGTGAGAGGCCAGGTGATCCCACCTTTTGGTCTGCAGACTCCCTGGCTCCCCTTCCACCTCTGCCATGGTAGCTCTGGAGGCTTTCCCCTGTGCATGGTTGCCCTGGTGACCTCTCAGGTGGCTGCCGAGGCAGCTGGGTATCAAACCAGTAATAAACAGGAAAACACCCAAAGGGGAGGCAGGTCCCTCCTCTGCTCCGCCTCGTTCCTTCTCCTTTTCTCTCAACGTCCCGTCTCTGCGGGTGGACGAGAGCAGGAATCAGTACCCTGCTGCTACCTGTGGCAGAATTCTCACCAGTGGCTGGAGAGTATGAGGAAGAGGATGATATGGCGCTGTGAAAGGCATAGTGTGTAGTGAATTCCTGTGAGGTGGACCAGGTGACCAGAAATTGGCCTTTGTTCCAATGGATCCAGAGAACCTGCCAGTGAGTACTCTGTGCATGTACATATGTGTGTTGGCAGATCCACAAAGAGGTGGGTGTGCCACCGTGTGTGTGGAGGGCTGTGTTTGTGTTAGAGTGCACTGGGGTGATGTACATGTGCACAGATGTGTGTGCTGGTGCTGAGAGGCTGGGTGTAGGCGACTGTATGCATGTGCAAGAGTGGGCCTGTGGCTCTGAGTGTGAAGGCAGGGGTTTGCTGCTGCATGTGCGGTCTGTGTACCTGAGCATACGTGTGTGCATGAAGGCTGGAGCAGGTGTGAAGGCGCCCATGCCTGGGGTGTGGACAGGTGGGTGGAGGGCTGGTTGTGGCAGATGAATTTAGGCCACTCTGTCCTTTCATTGGGGCAGTTTGGGTCTCTGGGTCTGAGGGGCTTGCTTCCTAGTGTACCTTTTTGGGCCAGAGAAAGGGCAGCCTCCTCTGTCTCTCACCCCTTCCTCACCAACCTCACTCTTCCTGCTCTCTTTTCTCTGGCCAGATCATCAACAACTACCTGGACACCAATGAGCCAGTGTCCTCGGAAGCCCGTCTGAGTCGCATGCACTTCCATGACAACCAAAGGAAAGTTGACTACGTGCTCGCCTATCACTACCGGAAACGTGGGGCACACACTGGCCACGGCTCCTCTGGCCATTCGCTGGCCATCGTCTCCAATGGGGAGACTGGCAAGGAGCCTCATGCTGGGGGCTCACATGACATTGAGCTGGGGGGAGTGGATGCCTTGGAGGAGGAGAGGAAGGAGCAGCGGGAAGAGTTTGAGCACAACCTGATGGAGGCTGGGCTGGAGCTCGAGAAAGACTTGGAGGTGAGGTTGGGCAGGTGTCACAGGGATGTGGGAAGGGATGGCCCTGTAGGGCTTGGCTCCTGGGGATCAGTGTCATCTGCAGGGAGCTTTGGCTTTGTTCTGGAAGGTGACTTTTTTGTTTTTCTGGTGGGAAAACCAGATTTTCTTACTCAAGTACTTGAGGAAGAGTTTGGTATAGTTAGTGACTCTATCTAGGAGATCCCAGGCAGTAGGGTTGTGTGTGTGTGTGTGTGTGTGTGTGTGTGTGTGTGTGTGTGTACTAGTCTGTTGTGTGGGAATTGGCCTTGTAGAGATTTCTCCCTGGTGTTCTGAGACCCCACCTGGTAGCCTTCTCTGTAATGGTTTCCTTGGGATAAAAACCCTGTTTGACTGTTGAACTTGGGATCAAAATTCTGTGATAGGGGATCTACTTTACTAAGGCATGTGCTTGCCAGGGACCCCTGAGGGGGCTGATTACTTGGGAACCAAACATTGGAGACATTTTATTGACTTGCAAGCTATATGTATATTCTCACCTCTGGTTAGTAGCCAGCCTAAGGGAATCCATGGGAATCTGTTTATCTACATATCTGTCTTATCCATCCATCTACCCATCCACCCATCCATCCATCCATCCCCTTATCCATCCATGTCTCCATATCACAGTGGTCCTTTAAAAATGACCTGCTGTCGCCACACTCTCCAAACTCATTTTCTACCCTCCCCACTCGTGCACCTGCTCCAGCCTTATCTTGTATTGAGTTGGCCAAAAAGTCTGTATGGTTTTTTCCATAAAATACAAGACACAGTTTTCATTTTCACCAATAACTTTGTTGATTGGGATATTTAGAGTATGTTGGCTATCTCCCATGTGGTATAATGTTGACTGTTCTCAATTAATGACTCCATTTGATTGCTATCAACTTCAACTGGTCCACCTGACCATGGAGCATCATCCAGCAAGAATTCTCCAGCACAAAACTTTGCAAACCACTTTTGACACATTTGATCAGTCATAGCACCTTCTCCATACACTGCACAAATCTTTTTTTGTGTTTCAGGTGTGTTTTTTACCTTTCTTGAAATGATACAGCATAATATACTGAAAATGTTATGTATTTTCTTCCATCTTCAATATTAAAATGGCTACACAAAAATTCACCAATTTGATAAGTTTTTTTCAATGCACACTGATATGACAGCTGTCACAATAGAATCTAATAAAATTGTTTTGAATGAAGTTAAAGACCGCTAAGCACTACTGGAGACATGTTACAGAAAAAAACAAACTTTTTTGACCAGCCCAATATGTGTTGATCACTCTTACCTCAGGGCCTTTGGTTGCCCTCTCTGCCTTAGTCCCCTTCCCCAGACCTGTGTGTGTTCCCTCTCTTACTTCTCACCTCTGCTCAAATGCTCCCTCCCCCCACATCTTCCCTGACCATCCCAGCTAAAATACTTCTGCCTCATCACTCTATTTCTTGATCCTACTCGACTTTTCTTCACCCCACTAAGCCCTGATATCTGAAATTACATGAAAGATTTATTTATTTATTTTATCTGTGTCCCCACCTGCTCCATCAAGGCAGAGGTAGTTTTTTTTTTTTTTTTGCTTTGTTTTTTGTTCATAGCTTTGTCCCTATCACCTAGGACAGAATCTAAACAATAAAGTAGTAGGTGCTCAAATGTTACTTGAATAAATAAGTAACCTCCCTGAGGCTCAGGTTCCTCATCTACAAAATAAAAGACCCCCTGCTGGAGTGACTTTTATATGTCCCATCATTAGACCAGGGCAATGAAAACATCCAGCACAATATTTGGTACATAGTGGGTGCTCAATAAATGCTCATTAAGATTCTTTTAAGTGGTGTCATTCTGAGGGAAGAGGGACCATTCTCTTGGGAAACCTGTTTTGGAGGATTCAAGTGAATCTGCCCTCAAAATGGAAGGGACCCTCCCCCCAACCAGAGGTCATTCATTCATTTCCCTGTCCCCAGGCAGGATCTGCTTGTGGCAAGGCTCCCCCTTTGTTGTGCTACTTCTCTTGTTATTCTTTCACCATTGAAGGGGCAGCGCTTTATTTTAGGGCTATTTGGGACTTTCTTGCTGTGGGAGTGCTGATTTTCACTTGTTGAAACCCAGCGTTTATTTGGTGCCTCTGACTGGGGTCTGGTGGGAAGGTTTTCTGAGGTACTGGCGTGTTTTGAGGGCCAAGGAATATAACCGACATTCAGGACCGGCTGCCTGCTGCTGTGAAAGCCAACATTTCAGAGGCAGGTTCTGATGTACAGGAAAGTGGCTGGTCTGCAGATGCTGGGCACCCGAACGGTGGGGGACTCAGGTCTCAAAGCTCGTCTCCTGGAAGATGGGGGACTCGTGTCACACAGCCCATCTCCACATCTCAGTGCAGGCAGAGGTTTTTATAAGGAGGAAGAAGAGGAGCAGAGCAAAGAGATCAAGGGAGGGGGTTGAAAAGTTCTCTACGTGCAGATGAGCACAGTCCATTCCGATAAGGCAAGCGAAGGTCCAGTGTGCATCGTCCTGGTTTAGTCATCCTGGTTTAGTCATCCTGACCTCACATCAACCTGGCTCCATGGTCTAAAGTCAGCAAATCTCCCGGAGCTGGTCAGAGTCTTTTTCTTTTGAAACTACCATATTTTGCCGTGTATAATGCGTACTTTTTTGCCCAAATTTTTGAGAGAAAAATCAGGATATGCATTATACATGGATAGTACCTGAAATACCTTGAATCTGTTTTTGTGTTTTATAATTATTTGTTACATAAAATTTCTTGTACCATAATATGTTAGAAAATAAATGCCAACATTCCTTTATAATGCCAAAAACAAGTGCCTACATATAAATGAATAAACAACTGAATTAAAAACTTAAAAGATTTTTTTCCTGAAATTTTGGGCCAAAAACGTGGGCGCGCAGTACACAAGGGAGTGCATTATACATGGCAAAATGCAGTAGTTCTTGGGATTCTTATACAAATGTGCTGTTCATCGGCAAGCTCCTTCTTAGTCAGAGCCAGCACTCACAGAAACAATGTCAAAAGAGTAGTGGGGTGGGGTACAATTTCCCACCGTTACAGGAACTTTTGCCACTACCACGGGGGTGGGCTGCAGTCCACACACCTCCCTGTGGTGTCAGGGAGCAGAGGCCTGGACCTTGCTCCCCTGCTCAGTGGGGAAGCAGTATCATGTTCAAGATATGGACCCTGGGTCCAAACACAGGTGTTCGCATCCCAGGCCTGGCAGGTACTACTAGCCTCGTAACATGGAAAAATGACTTGATCGTTTTGAGTCAAAGTTCCCATGTCTATAAAGTGGGAATAACACTACATTCTTCCTTGTGTTTTTATGAATAGACAACTAAGGAAACTATCTAGAGCAGTTGGTGTTACTGCTATTATTAATATTTAGAGTTGCCAGATTTAGCAGATACAAATTCATGATGTCTAGTCAAATGTGAATTTCAGAACAGTAACAAATAATTTTGTAGCCTAACTATGTCCTATGCAATATTGGGGATATACTTATGCTAAAAATGATTCATTGTTGTTCTGACATTCAAAGATAGCTGTGCTGTTGGCTTTACCCCTGCTGCTCATGTCACTGCCCGTCTTTGATTCCCTCTGGCATGCTTTAGTTGCCATTGGATTTTCTTGGCTTTGGCTGGGAATTAGGGACCAGAGGTAGCTGTTCGAACTGATCAGTGTTAGACGGCGCTGTGGAGTGGATCCTGGATTGCTGTCCCTCTTGTGTGACCACCCAAAGCGCCCCCCCAACTCCCACCTGGCTTCCAGGTCTACCTAACTCCTCCTGCGTGGGGCTATTTCAGGTTACCAGCTTCCCTGGTGCCCCCTTCTGTCCTCAGAGCTGCCACCACTCATGTAGCCGTCAGGATCTACTGTCTTGTAGTGTTCCCGCTCTCTCTGTGTTTTCTAAAGATGTGTTACTGCTCTTAGTTGTGGGACCTCTGAGGCAAAGAGTTGTGTTAATCGCACTTCTCAGTCATGGTGCACTATTATCACTGGTCTGCACAAGGACCCTCTCCTTACTCATTTAAATATGCCCCGCCCCCTTCCCTGCCTGTTTACTCCCCAGGCAGTCATTCTAGCTCTTTGTGTTTCTGGGAAATGTATAGTGTTGTTCTTCCTTTATGTATTTTCTTTTTCACTTTAAAAGTGGGCTCTATTGTTTAGAACAGTTTTAGAGTTACAGAAAAGTTAGACAGAGTTCCCTTATACCCTGTACCCAGTTCCCCTATTATTAACATCTACGTTAATGTGGTACACATCACACTATTTTTTAAAAAGATTTTACTTATTTTTAGAGAGAGGGGAAAGGAAGGAGAAAGAGAGGGACAGAAACATCAATGTGTGGTTGTCTCTTTTGCACCCCCTACTGGGAGCCTGGCCCATAACCCAGGTATATGCCCTGACTGGGAATCAAAACCCGCCACCTTTCAGTTCAAAGGCCAGCACTCAATCCACTGAGCCACACCAGCCAGGGCACATAGGACACTATTAGTGAACCCATACTGACACAGTCTCATTAGCTAAAATCTATACTTTATTTGGATTTCCTTAGTTTTTACCTACTGCCCCAGGGTCCTGTCCTGGATACCACATTCCATAGAGTTGTTATGGCAGTTTAGGCTCCCTTGGAGGTGAGGGTTTCTCAGCACCCCGTGCGTTTTCAGTTTACACAGGTACTTTGTTTAATAGCTCGTCTGTTCCCACTTCTCCTCTCAGCACTGCGTTTTTCAGACCACTCACGTTTGGCATGCGCATCTGACCCATTTTTTTCCCTAATGGATGAACAGTTCGTAGTCACCACAATTTACCAGTCATTCCCATCACGATCATGGATACCCAGGTTGCCTTCAACTGTTGCCACCCCAACAAGATTGAGAATGAGTTGTCACATCCTTCAGGGCCAGTGGCCCATGATCTTCTTTGTCCCCCCACCCCTCACCTGCAGTGCCATGTTGGTGAAGACTGATTAGAGATGGTTAGAGATTCATTAGCAGGTGCCTGCGAGGGTCTGACCAACTTTCTGGGAGCCTGTTGGGGTCTGAACAGTTCTTCTCCATGCCAGGATGCTCACCCTCTGGCTTTGAGCAGCAGTCTGGAGCTGGCACCTCACAGGAGCAGGGACATTGCTTGACTGCATGCACCTGGGGGCAGTTTGGCGAGCAGGTGCAGTGGCCCCACCTGCTCAGTTGTCCCCACCTTTCTGGGCTGAGCTGTCTTTTAGGCTCTGGTTTCACTTTGATTTTAAAGTAATTAGAAAAAAGTGGGTTTCTCTCAGACTCCTGTTACAAAGTCTTCTCTCAGCTTACCGATCAAAGGAACTTGGCACCGCCAAGTCTGATCGATACTGCGGAATTCATTTGCGAATTTAGTTGCTACTGGGTGTGATTTAAACAGGAGGATAATTGGTGCTGATCTTCCACTTGGTGCTTCACTTTTTCACTTTGTGTGCACATTTCCACATGTGGACCTTGTCCGTGTCCATGTTTTAAAGACTCTTCAGTATTCATCACGTGACTAAACCATAGTTTGCCTCTATGTTTCTTACATTTGGCCCTTTGATTAGTATTTCATTAAAGACATCACTGGAGATGCCTGTGGGTGACAGAGACACCTGCACCCTCACTGCTGATTCAGGCAGTGAGGGCCACCTGCATGGAGACGGGCACCACTGCTGCTGTCTTCTCTCAAAACTCACATCTCGCTCTGCTGTGAAAACTAGGACTTAAAAAATTTCTGATCCTTAGGAAAACCTTGCTGTTTGTTTTCTAGGGTGACAGTGTCCCTGGAGGTCTTCCTGTCCATTCTTCTGCCTCAGGCATCGAGGGCAGGTTGTTGGGCACTGGAGTGAAGGGAGTGGTGGATTTCCGTGGGGCAGGGGTCCCGTACCCCTGCTGAGTCCATTATAAAATTAGTGTATTTCCTTCTTAGGAACGGGGTAGTGGTATGCCTTCTCAGGAAGGGCTATAGTGGATGCAGGGGAGATACGAACGTGAAATTTTATAATGCCTCTGTCCTCACCGTTTCTTGGTGATGGCTGTTATGCCCTCACACATGTGGGTAGCAGTCTCGCTGCTGTTGACTTGCGCTAATGACTGGGGAAATGCGATGATTTCCCCCTGGCTTTGGATGTGTTCCTGTCCCACTTGCCCCACCCTGAAGCCGAATGCTGGAGCCTTGGGCTTCTCACCTGCCTGTCTTTCCTACCCCAGAGGATTTCTAGGGAACACAAAAAATCCCCAGGAGCCCATGCCCCAGGGCTGCACAGTGCAGTGGAGCCGAGCCCCCCAGGGCTGGAGGGATCTGGTCTCAGAGGGGAGGCCTTGAGGAAGTCTGGGGGTAAGGGTACAGAGAGAAGAGGCAAGGAGGGGGAATCAGGTACCCAAACCCAGGTAAATATCTATTTCCTTTCTCAAAGAGTTTGTGATAAAAAAAATCAACATTCAATATTCTCACTTGATGCTCATGGCAGCCCCGCTGAGGTGGCTACGCAGCTGCTGTGTCCTTGTCATAAGAAACCTGAAGTGCCGGGTCAAGCTGGTGAGGCGCAGGGCTGTGCCTTGAAACTAGGTCTCCTCACTCCTCTTCCCCTTAGTCTCTTGAAATGACTTCCCAAGGGTGCTGTTTGGGCTGCACAGTCAGCCAGCTTTGCAGGTAAGCACTGCCCAGATTATGAAAGAAACTGGGCATCGGGTGGAGAGAAAAGCAGGTGGAGGGTTTAACTAGAGATGGCAGGGAGCTGGGTGTGGCCCTTTCTCAAGGCCTTCATGTCTGGTGTCTTTCCTTCATCTATTGACAAGGCCTTGTGGAGGTCTCCAGGGTCCCTCCGAAGGAGCTGGAAGGAGGTTCTGGGCTTCCATTGTTTGCCAACCTCACCCTCCAGTAGCAGAGGGCAAGGATCAGGAATGGATCTGGCTCAGGGCTTCTGGCCTGGGCACCCCTTCGCTGGATGTTTGTTTTGCTGGATTTCTGTTACCAGACACAGTCTGTGAGGTATGAGAAAGTGGGATCATCGGATATTAGAGCTAAAAGGGCTTGCAATTTCTTTCATTTCCATCAGAGAGCAGGAACTGGATGTGACTTGTACAAGCACATGCTGCTAATTAATACTTCAAGGAAATGAAATGTTGATTATAGAGAATCTATGCAAACAAATAAGTCAAGATGGGCTAAGTTCCTTCTGTCAGGTCTGTTTTCCTTGGAGTTAACTTATCTTCCCACAAGGCTGATGTCTAACTGGTGCTTCTGGTGTGACTGTCAGAGGTCCGTGGCCGGTGCCTGTTCAGACTTAACAATATGCCGTGCTGGTTGTTAAATACTTGGAGTATCATTTGTGCTTCTTGCTATCATTGAAATCAATCTCTGTATTTGGTGAAGAGACGGTCACCAAATCCTGCTAATCATTCCTCTTCCTGGCAGTGCTAGGTGTTTCAGGCTCCTAGACAAACAGGGAGAAAGCAGCTGCCTGGGGAGCCCCCTCCTTTCCTGCCTTTCAGCAGATGTGTACTGAGCACCTCCAGGTGCCACGTCCTGGGCAAAGAACTGATGACAGAGGTGAATAAGACGCAGTCCCTGCCTTCAAGGACCTTGTAGTCTATTAGGGGAAGTGAACTTGACCACAGAGAGTCACACAGTGAGGTCTAAAGTGTAGTAGCAGAGGTGGGAGGAGAGTTCCGGAAGAGTGACTGAGGTTCTGGGTGACTTGGAGAAGTCTTACCTCTGCTGTGAAGCTCTTGGCTAAGTCACCCTCCTTCTCCCTGTCCCCAGATGCTCAGGGTCCCAGCAGAAGTGAATAGGCTGGAGTCTCCAGGAAGGATTCACCCTCTGCAAGTGGAGATGCTGGGGAGGACAGTGCATGTTTGCCAGGTTTAGCTGAAGCGTGTTTTGCAATGACAGGGTCTTTTTTTGAGACTTGAGGTCTGGAGACACCCAGCAGCATATCTGTTGCTTGATGGGTGGTAAGGATGGTGCTGGGGCCACTGCAGCCTTAAGTGTCCCCGTTCCTCACTGCAGACAGGGTCTCCCTGCTACCCCTGGTTAGCAGCTCACTAGGGTACCTGTCCCTTAAATCTGATGAGCCCGGGGGCTATGTGGCAGCATCAGGGATTCTTAAACCTTGTGGAGTTTGTGAGTAGAATTCAGGGGGTGGAATTCACAAACTTGGGTGGTAGAAAATGTGCTTTATTTTCACCAACATTGAACTGAAACTTAGCATGTACCTCAATGAAGGATACAAGCCCAAAACTATATGTGTGTTCCTGCAAGTCTGTCACCAATAGAAATCACACATAGATTCATATCACACTCCAGTTGTCACACCAAAGGCATTTATGGTTGTGACTGCTTTGGGATTATGGCAATTTTTGGATGTGCTCTAGGTCTTGCTATTTAATATACTGATAAAGAAATATGTATATATTACTATTTCACATTATATATAAATATTTTGACAACTATATTTCTATATATTTATTCTCCTTATGGTCCTGTATAATTATTTTATGCATTTAAAAACACTCTGATTGCCTCTGATTATTCGATGGCTCCATGGCCCAAACTAGATTATGAATCCCTGAACATAACCCCTAAAACTTAGGAGAAGCCCCAGGCTCTGAGTGGCTATCTGCCTGTCTGCTGTGTGAAGGGACACCTGACTGGGACACCTGTCAGCTGCTCTCTTGAGACCAGCTGGCTCAGAGAAGGGTTCTGAGGAGTCCTGAGTCAGGGGCATGACTCGGGGGGCAGGTAGGCTGTGCACACCTGTGACCTCAGTTGAACCCCTGCATGCTGCTTGGAGTCTGCGTGGCCACTTGCATTTGGGAGCATGTCCATGGTGTGCTTGAACCCAAGAAGGAAATGGAGCAGAAAGAGGATTGGGCTGAACATGAGTAGACCTGGGTTCTAGGTCCCATTCTGTCACCAGCTGGCTCCCTTTTGGATCTCAGCTTCCCGATCTGGAAAAGGAGAAGTTTGGGCATACTCAGGGATTCCCCAACTGTGCAGCTCAAAGTACTGGCTTCCCCTGACATTGACTTGTGTAGTCCATGCTGAAATAAAAATGGACTGTTTTCTCAATTTAATGAAAAATTGTATTGATAAAGATAATTTTCTCAATTTAAAATTGCTCTTATATATCTTTTCCTTAAACATTTGGAAACTGTCATTCCTCACATGCCGGTCAGTACTTACTGATGGCAAAGGAAGTAAATGAGAAGCAAAAGGATATTGGTGGGAAAACTTAGAATTGGCCAATCATGTTTCGCTTTGCAACTTAGTTTTGTTTGTGATTTTCTGTTGCTCATGTTACGGGTTCTTGAACTAAAACCGTTCCTCGTTTGAATGCTGGAGTTAAGCACGCTGGTGTTTTAAGGACCTTTGTGAAAGGTCCTGCAGAGAGCACTGTGACCAGGGCGGGGCTCCAAGGCCCCTGCCTGCCGGGATGTTCCTGAGCATTCATGATGCATTCTGCTAGGAAGGCTGATGATCCTGGTTCTGGATGAGCAAAGGGGGAGTGGAGTGGTGAGTGTGAGTGGAGCGATGGCCTTTCTCCAGGGGAGACAGTGCTCCCGTTTACATCCAGGCTATAGACAAAAGCAGCATCCCCGATGTTCCCAGCCTCCCCTGCTCTGCGCACCATGACTGCAAGGAGCAGTACAGCAGAAGCAAAAGGAAGAGGAGCCGGCGGGGTAGTTGGCCATGTCACTGTCTTCTGAAGTGGACAGTGCGCTGTGGGGATTGTGCCTTCCCATCTCCCCATCCCTCTCGACTTGCCCAGGAGCTCAGCCATGGCCAGAGTGTTATGGATCTCCTCAGAAAGGCTCATGGAAATTGCCATTTATGGGAACCCTGGGTCCATTCTGATGCCTCCCAGAATGTGCTCACTATGTATCCCTTAAACATTGCTGGTTTGGGAATCTCCTTTGCTCTGCAACCCAAGGGACTGAGAGTGGGCCTGGTCTAGGTGACCACTGATATTCTTGTAACTGTCTTGCTGAGTTTCTGCTTAGGGATTCATCACTGCCAGGTGTCGAGGAGTGGGCTAGGTCTGGCTGTGGCTGTTTTAGCCAAAGCTGTGTCTCTGCCTTGTCTCAGAGCTCTTCCAGGCGAGGGCACTTCCACTCAGCTCCTCCACAGGCCTTCTTTGGAGGGTCAAGGTTTCCCAGGCCTCAGAGAGGGCCTGTGCGGTTTTAGTGCCTTTTCAGAAACAGGAAGTCAGAGTGAGTGGAGTCTGATGGGTGGGCTGTTCTATTGTGTCTTCTTTTTCAAGTGCAGACACTGAAAGCCCCAAAAGATTGCAGCTGAAGCCATGGGGCCCTCAGAGTCTGTGGGGGCGCATTGCTGGCTCCTGGCACCCCATGCTGCATGCTGCCCCTCCCCCCATCCATAGTTATAGTCCTATGTACGTTGCTGTGTAAAGTCCTCACAGTGCTCTGAGGAGCTGGAAAGGATGCCTTTGACCACCTTGGGCCACAGCCTGTGAGTGGGGCTGGAGGGAGGGGTCCTGGCTTTGCTAGCGGAACTTTTAGAACACCAGTGACTGTCAGTGGTAGTTACTTCCTGCCTGTCGCCTGGACTTCCAGCAGCAGGACTAAGTGGGAAGAGCTTTGTGTGTGGAGGGCAATGAGTGGGATTCACTGGTGTGCACCTTTAAGCAGGTCTCTTAGCCATGCTGGGTCTATTTTCTTATCTGAGATACGTAGCCAACACCTTCCATGGGTAGGATGTTATATAACGAAGTGTCATTATTTCCTCAGTTCTTTGCAGAAATGGTATGGAGTTCCCTTTTGCTTTGGGTTTTCCCTATTTGCCAGTGGTCCAGTGGGCTCTCCCCTCTGTCTGCATTTTGCTTTTCTTTTTTGTCAATAAAATGGTGATGTATTTTCATTTTTATATTTTTCTTTTTTACTGAATTTATTGTGGTGGGTGATATTGGTTAAAACATTTATATAGGTTTCAGGTGTACATTTCTATACTATATCACCTGTATATTATATTGTGTGTTCATCACCCTAAGCAAGTCACCTTCCATCACCATTTCTCCCCCCATACCCTCTTCTACCTCCCCCACCCCCTTTCCCTCTGCTAATCACCATAGTGTTGTCTGTGTCTATGTGAATTTTTTTTTTCTTAATCCCTTCACCTTTTTCACCCAGCCCTGCAACCCCCCTCCCCATGTTTTGCTCTAATTATCCAATTTTTTACACTCCCTATGAGCTGAGTTGAATTTCCTTCGCATTTTCTGAATGAAAGAACATGTCCAGTTGTGGATTAGGCAACCCCACAGGGAGGCAATGCAGGGGTTTATGGACTAGTTGGGACATGAGAGAGATACTCACGGAGTCACATATGCTGGTCACTTCTTTTCTGGGTTCCCCTTATAAAAGGTCTTGGACTTTCAGTCACTTAATACCGTGATCATTATTTGGGGTACCACTGCTTGCCAGTTTCATGATTTTAGGCAGAGGCATTTACTATTCATATTGATAGTTGCTGAATATTTTTGCCAAATTGACTTACTTTTTAAACTTAAATTTTATTTAAAAAAATATATTATTATAAACAATGGAGAACCAAGATCCCTGGCCAACAAATAGACAATATCTACAAAAATAAACCACCTCAGAAAGAAGATAATAGCCTTAATTTCTGGCTGGATACAGTTGGGTATGGAAGGTCGTAGGCTAGAGGGGACTGCTCACTCTTTGTTGAGAAGGAACCTATTATATGGGGCACCTGAGACTAATATAACACTACGTGTCAATTATACCTCAATTAAAAAAATAAATAAAATTTTAAATGAAGCTTAACCAGTGTCAGAGAGGTTAAGGATATATTGGCATCAAACTGAGGTTTCATCTTTGCAAAATAATTGAAAAGAACTTTCTTGTTACTTAAAACTGTTATGTGATGCTCCGTTGGATGTGTCCATAATCTCCTGCTCCTAGTTTTGGACTTGGGCAACATTACCTGAACAGTGCACCCCCTGGAACTTCACTTGTCCTGCAGTGTAGTTTGAAGACTTCGAGAACAGGAATTGTGTTTTATTCTTTCTTTATTGTTTTTGGTGCAGTGTCTGACCTGTAGTAGATGCTCAACGATGTTTGTTGAATTGATTCACAGTACAATGTGTAGCAAAGACAATGCACGTAGAGTTGTTCATGGCAAGGAGAGTTCCCCATGAGCTGGGCTGGCAGGGAAGGCTTTCCAAAGAAGGTGGGAGCCTCTCCTCCTCCTAGCCCTGCCCCCTCTCACAGCACCTGGCACCTCAGCTTGCTGTCCACGTGAGTCCTCTCCCATCCTTGCTTCTTAGGCAGCAGCTTTGCTTTGGTTCTTCCATCTGCTTTCCCAACCAGTGAAGGAAATACCAAAGCAAGCTGCAGTCCCCTCAGAGCCTCCCACCCTGAGGAGAGGGCTGAGGGGAGCAAAACTAGGTGTGAGGGAGGATGGGACAGAGGGGCAGAGAGAGACAGACAAGGAGTTGGGCTCTGTGTGTGTCTGTGTGTGTGGAGACCTGAGGTGAGCCTGAGCGCTTATGGACTGCCCTCTGATCCAGGGTTGAGGGGATTTTGGTGACCTACGAGGGGAAGAGGTTGAGTCCTAAGGGTTGTTAGCAGGTTTTTTTTTTTTCTATTTTCCCACCCTTCCTCTCTCTCTAGTTCTCTCTCTCTCTTCTTTCTTTAAGCACCTTCTCGCTCTGTACTGTTGGACAGGTTCCACAGCCCAGGATGATTAGTGTTGTTACGGACTTGGTGATGTTTGTGTTGATGCCAGGCTAGTCTCCATGATGCAATGTAAAACTCCTCCAGGAAAAGCCGCAGACACTATTTCCCGTGGACACTATGTCAGGAACTGCTGATGGCTATCTCCTGAAGGCCTCCTGGCACTGGGACCCTGCTTTCATCCAGTCACCAGAAATCTCCTTTCCAGTGTCACCAGGAATAGCTGTTCTCTGGGAGACCCTCCTGCCACAGGGCCCTCGGAATCTGCACTCTCCCTCCCTGAGCACCGGTCTGTTGCTTTTGAGCTTATTAGTAATGAACCAAACACTTCTACTGTATCAGGTACATAGAGCAATTCATTTAATCCTTATAAATAATCCTATAAAGTCTGTTACTGCACCTATTTTGCAGATTAGAAAACTGAGCTTGCATCACTTGACCAAGGCCAAACGGCTGGTGGCAGTGAGGGATTCAGACCCTGAGTTTGCGCTCTCCGTCACTGCAGGGCCCCACTTCTCCAAGGCTAAGGCTTCTGCCCTCTGAGCTTGGTATGGGGGAGAGGGAGTCCTTACTCTCGTCCCTAGGGGTGTCAGCAGCTAAAGCAGGCTCAGGAGAGGAGGGAGGCGAGAGTCTCTGAACTTGAGTATTGACTACTCACATCTTTGTCCCTGTTCTGCCCACCCTTATCTTCCCTCTTATCTGCCTAGGTGGGAGGTTATGGGTTGGGAAACAGCTGGATTCCTGCAGATACCTTTTAATTGCTCACGGCTGTGTTTGTGGCAAGAACCAATCTGCTCAGGACCACCTCTGAGACAGCTAGATGGAACTTGATCCAGCAGGCAGGGGTGAGAGGTGGCAGGGGTTCCTAGTAGAGTGAGGCAGGGGGGATGACACAGCAAGAATTGGATAAAGAGTACAGGGTGCGAGGCGGAGTCTGGGGCCCCCTAGGGCTCCAGCCCAGAAGATAGTGAGCCAGCAAGGAATGTCAGCTTTCCCTGGGAGCAGGGCTGACATCAGGAGGGGTGATACTGGCACCAGGGGGCATTAGTCTTGGCGTGCTCAGCCCCGCTTCTTCTGAGGCCTCTCCTGCCTGCTTTTCCCATCACTCTTCCTCCTGTGCATCCTCTCGGAGGTCTTTCACTCGGACCCTTCAGTAGAACTCTGCTTGCAGTCATTGCAGTTTTAATAGGGATCAAAGCTCTAGGCCAATGGTGGTGTATTGGGCACCAGCAGATGGAATGGGGGTGGAAATCGCACCATATTGGCTCCTTCCTTTTCCCCATGGCTCCAGCCAGGCCTCCCTCCTTCCTTTACCCCAGCTGTCATAAGCCGCTTACAGTGGAGCCTAATGCTGTAACAGCCAGGCAACATTTGGGATGGAGCGCCCCTTGTGTGCAGAGGCTTATGCTGGTCTGGGCTGAAGCGGGAGGTCGTTGACATGGTCAGCACATTTGGAGAGATCAGCGTTTAATGAAGGCAACAGAAGGCAGACGATTTCTCAGGGTCGTGCAGGATGACCCCTGCAAATGTGCAGGTTTGTTGCACGTGTGGGCTACTTATGGAAGGTGAATGGTTAATCCGCTAACAGCCTCTTGCATTCTGGGTCGTTCACTCCTGCTGTTAGGATGCTCAGGAAATGGAACCTAATTCAGTCATTAATCTCAGCCTAAGCCAAGCTGAATCAGACGTGCTGGGATCTTCCTCCCTCAGACACAGTGTCATTCCCTCCAGGACCCAAGGGCTGTAGTTTAGCTGCTGTAGCACTCACCTCCACTGGTGTGGGTGACTGTGAATCGCCTGCACAGACCTTGTCTGTGTGCATCCTGCTGTCTTGCTGTGAAGACTAGAACCAAGAGGGGCGGGGCTGGAAGGTTTCCTGAAGGAGAAAGTTCTGGTGTAAAGCAAAGTCGGAAAGTCAGACTGAATCCAAACCCCAGCTCTGCCAGCAAGTGATGTGTAACCTTGGGCGAATCCTAGGCTGTCTCCAGGCACTGCAGTCTTATCTGATCTGTTTGAGTTGTTTCCAACAAGACTGGCACATTGTGGGTGCTTAACATTTGTCAAGGAAGCAAAGGATTAGAAAACAGACGTCAGAATGCCCAGAGCAGCGCCTGGTGTCAGGCATATGTCACAAGCTGTTTTAGTTGGTATTCTAGTTCCTTAATCTCAGGTCCAAAGATCCCTGAAACACTTTTGTCTTTTTGTGGCCTCTGAGTGTACCTGTCTATAAATCAGAGGTGCTTTCCCATCCTAATGATCTCTATTCCCCTGCTAGCCTGGCTGCATGGACCGATTGGGGTGAGACTCCGACACCTGCCTGCTATCCAAATGCCCCGGAGGGACCCCTACAATGACAGCTGCTTTCCCTCCTTCTTTCTAGAGGCTCTGGAAAGCGTACCTAAGAGCTAAGACCCCACATCAAATACCTCACCAGAAGGCTGAATGGTCCCCAGGAAGCCTCACCTGGAATCACAGGGCTGGTGAATAGGCCGTCCACATTCGTGCCTGCTTTGAGCTAGACGTCTAGCCTGTTATACTGAACAAGTATTTTTAAAATTCTCATCAAATTTTCAGGATATTTTTTAAAAAGACTTAATTTATTTATTTTTAGAGGGGAAGGGAGGGAGAAAGGGAGAGAAACATCAATGTGTGGTTGCCTCTTGCACGTCCCCTACCTGGGACCTGGCCTGCAACCCAGGCAGGAGCCCTGACTGGGAATCAAACCAGTGGCCCCTTGTTTCACTGGCTGGCACTCAGTCCACTGAGCCACACCAGCCAGGGAAAATTTTTAGTGTATTAATGTACCATATTTCGCTGTGTATAATGTGTACTTTTCTGCCCAAATTTTTGAGGTAAATAAAAGGATGTGCACTATACATGGATATAATGAATACATACCATGGGTTATAATAATTCTGTGTCTAATGCACACAGAAACGTGGGTACACATTACACATGGGAGTGCATTACGCACGGCAAAATATGGCAGCTTGTTACAATGAGTCCTTTTTGAAAGTGAATGATCAGCCTAATTTATCTGCTTTGTAACCTGGACTTTTAATCTCACATTTGTTTGAAGCAAGGCACACCTGTAGCTCTCTCACTGTGCTTTAGCCGCAAAGGGCATTACCTCCTACACAACTCTAAGCACCATGGAGCCTAGGAAACTATTAGAGGAAGTGAGAATGTAAATGGCCTCTTTTGCTTGTTCTGGCAGAATCTCAAAACTCAGGAGGGAAGTTCTTCTCAAGGTCTAACCTCAGTCCCTCCAGAGCAACCATATGTTGGTGAAGGAACAGGTCGGATGGCATGCACTTGATTGGCCCCTCTGGGTTTAATGTGCATGGGGATTTGTCTCGGGGGCCTCATTTTGAGGCTCCCATGTCCTCGGCAATGGCGCCAATGGGAGGATTGGAAAATATCTTCCTTGTGGGCCTGAGGAGGAGGGTGTCTGGTCGTCTGTAGATTGGATCTTTTCCTGGCTTTGTCTCAAATGACATGACTTTCCCAAGCTCTTCAATTTTAGTGTTTTTGACTGGTTTGGGTTCTTGTATCTCTTGTCTTCTGTGGCACCTATGAGCAGGTCGGCTCACTGTTTTCTGCAGAATCAGTCTTGTTGGTGGGCTGCATGAGCTGTCTGAGGTCACCTTGTTTGTGCCTCTGCCTCTGGAATGGGCTTCCTGTGTCCCATTGCCTCCAACGTCTTCCCACACACTCCTCCAGCAACTCAGGTACTATCTCCCTGTGCTTCATAGTGACAAGGTTCTTTCCCGAGTCTGGCTTGAACCTCTCTTGCTACCATCTCATCCCCTTGGTCCACATAGTCCTGGCCTCCAGGGAGGCAAAGAACAGCTGCTTGGCTCCGCCCCTGTTCCTTCCTTGTTCTTGTTGGGGTATCACCTCCGTGCATCCAGCTCGTGAATCCCCCAGCAATTTCTTTGTCACTAGATCACATTGCAAGCTCCTCTCCAAATGCTGTCTGGCTGCTTCCTGTTCCAGGCATCTCCCTCCCACCTGAGTATTTGTGTTTCTGATTATTTATCCCCAGATGCAACGGCCACATTTTTCCAGGTTGAATCTGCTCATTGTTACTTCCTGCCTGGGTTTGCTAACATCTCCAGGTCCCTTTTGCAGCCGGCGCTGCAGGCTTACTCGGCATGGAAACGTGAATTTCTGGCCTTCAGAAAGCAAACCATGAAGGCAGTGGGATGGGGAGAGCCGATTCCCCTGCTGAGAGGGGCCCCACCCAATCTGAAGTCCATGGCCTTCCCCAGGAGAGCATTGGAATTGATGAACACTGAAAGCCATCAAGTGCTGCCAGCAGGGGGACGACCTAGAATGAGACCTGTCCCAGCTGTCCAGCTTTCTCTTAGTCTCCTGAGCCGAGAACAAGGAGACACCTCCTGCCCTCTTGGCCTTGGCTATTTCCAAACAGCCATCACTAGTTCTAATTAAACACTCAGTAGATGAAGTGACCGAATGCCAGATGAGGGGGTTGGGGGTCCATTTCCTGCCTGGTGGTGGTGGTGGGGGGATGCTAGGCCAAGGTGGCAGGGGCCACAGGTTAAATGCAGAGGGAGAGTGAATGTGCCCTCAATTTTTTATTGAAAAGGGAAAGTATATTATTTTAATTTTTTCAATTTTATTTTATTGTAAGCCCTGATGACCAAGAAATCCAGACCTGGAAGGGAACTTGGAGAGTCTTATTGCTCATCTCATTTGACAGATGGAGACCCATGGAAGTTCACTTTTTCAAGTTTACAAAAGCATTTTAAATCATCCTTTGACCTCCAGATGGGTGCTGAGTATTAGGCATGGAAAGTTAAAACTCTCGCGTGTAGGAGTGGCCCAGAATGGATGCCTATCCAGAGAACCTTTGTCTCTCCTTCCCCTTTGTCTTCACCTTTCCTCACTCTACCTTGAACCAGAGCTGGAGGGAGAGGTTGTGCACAGTGGTAGGCTCCAGCCTCCCAGGGCTCTTGGTGAACCAAGATTAAATTGAAATCCAAGGGTGTGCGTGGAGGTGAGCTGCATGCTGCTCCTGAGAGACTTTCAGAACTTGAGTGGCAGAAGGAGCAGGATAAAAACATTATTCATGCATCCTGCCCCATCCTGATTCTCTGCCTTTGTACCCCAACACAGCTCCTGAGTTTTGAACATGTTGCTTCTAGTTAGGAGTCTTCCTCAGAAGATGCTGATGAATTTGGAGTGATTTTAAAATTCATCTGGGGAAATAAACAGCTGCAGCTTGAAACACACACACACACATACACACACACACACGTGCTGTTCTGTCCCCTACCTCCCCCGCAGACCCCCTCCTTGATCTAGGAAAAGCACACACACCCAAACCGTATAGAAACACAGACACCCCTGTGAATTATGTGAGTGATTTGAATGACCACTGCGCAAAGGAAGAGGGATTAGCTGTCCTGCAGCCTGGCAGACACCGCGCCAGGAGACTGCGTGGTCTTAAGAACACGTGTCTGGAATCCTAGGGACCTTTGTGTCCCTGGTTTGTGAGCTCTTTGCAAGGCAGAGCTGTTTCTCTCATGTAAGAACCTTCTACTTCCCTAGGGAAGTGGGGAGGAGAAAGGGAGCAAACATTTGTGGTCACCTGAGTACATGCCAAACGTTTATTTTCTCTTAAAAAAATTATTGTGAAGTAGCAGTTGTGAAATTATTGTCCCCATTTTGTAGAAACTGAGGATTTCAGAGGCGAAGCTGGGACTGTTTCAGTGCCGGGCACTCCACTGCTGCCTGCTTCCCCTGGGCTCTGTGCACTTACCTGACTGAAGATCTCAGAATCCATGGGCTGGGTGGGGCGAGGGAGGGCAGGGTAGATGCTAACCCACTAAGTGCATTTGTTTCCTCCCCTGAAGTGAAAATGATGCAGTTTGGCTCTTTGGCTGAGTTGTTAGAATTCTCAGTAACATGAAGTCTGTATTCCTCTGAGATGCAGTCAGAAATGACTATTAAAGAGAGACTTGCTGGCCCTTTAAGCTGGGAGTACTGACTAGAGTGGTGATTTTCAACCTTTTTCATCTCATGGCACAGATGAACTAATTACTAAAAGTGTGCAGTGCAGCAAAAATATATATCTTTTGCTGATCTAACAAAAATAGGCATAATTTTTGCTTCATTCTCACCAAATGGCTATTGTTGTGTTGGCTGTCATCATTTTTTTGATTTGACAATCTAAGGGAAAAGAGATCAGTGCCCCTGACTAAATAGTCAGGTTTTGCATGTTTTAAAGATTCTTGCGGCACATCAGGGTTTCTGTGGTGGTGCACGGGTTGAAAGTTGCTGGTCTAGAGGGACTTTTTCATCAGTGAGTCTGCAGAGCACCTACTGTGCATGGCCACCTGTTGGGCAGAAGCAGAGCCCCGCCCAGGCAGACAGCAGGGGAATCTCTTCCACTTCGGCAAGAGACAGCAAGCTTCTTGGGCTGCAATTTGCTTTCACATGCTCTTTTTTCCCCCCTGTTTTTAGACACCTCTTTAAACCTATCACCCCCTCCAGTTACGGGCTGCTCACTTCTCCTCTTCATAGCCAGGCTTAGAAGAAAACAAAACAAGACTTTTTTTTTGAAGTGTGACGTCAAAAAATACTCAAATCACAAGTGCACAACTTGATGCATTATCACTAAGAGGATGCACTTGTGTGACCATCATCCAGGTGAAGAAAGAACATTTCCAGCCTCAAGAAGCACCCCCTGGGCCTCTACTCAGTCACAGGTACCCCTTCCCCCAGAGGTCATAATTTTTAGCACCACACATGAGTTTTTCCCAGTTTTTGAACTTTATATAAATGGAATCATGCAGTATATTTTCTGTGACTGGCTTTTTCTTTTCTTTTTGCTCAACCTTAATTGTGTGAGATACATCTATATTATTGTGTATAGTGGTGGTGTATTTATTACTATGCTGGTATTTATTTCACTGTTTGAATGTACCTCAATTTACTTATGCCTTCTGCTGTTGATGGGCATCACGGTTGTTTCATGTTTTAGGCTATTATGAATAGTGTTGCTGTGACTATTTTTTTACATATCTTTTGGTGAATTCATTTCTGATAGGTATATACTTAGCTGTGGAATTGCTAGATCATATAGCCTGTATATTTTTAGAACTGCACAGTTTCCAAAGTGTTTGTAGTGACTTATACTTCCCACTAGCTGGGTATGAGAGTTCCAGTTTCTCCACATACTTGTCGACACTTGGTATTGTCATTCATTTATATTTTAGCCATTCTGGTACATGTGTGGTATCTCAGTGTGGTTTTAATGTGTAATGCCTGATGGTTAATGAGATGAAAACCTGTTCATATGTATTTTTCTTTTTCAGCCATTTGAATATCTTCATTTATAAAGTTCTTGTTCAAGCCTTTTGTCCATTTTAAAATATGGGTTATCTGTCTTTTCCTCACTGATCTGATGGAGTTTTTCATTCATTTTTGGTATAAGTTCTGTGTTGAATATGTATTTTGCAAATACCTTCTTTCCACACTGTGGTTTTCCATTTCACTCTTTAATTGTGTCTTTTGGTGGATAGAGGTTCTTAACTTTTAGTCCAATTTACTGATCTATATTTTATGATTAGTGCTATTTGTGTTCTGTTTAAGAAATTGTCCCTATCCAAGTCATGAATGTGTTCTTTTATGTTATCATCAGAACCTTTATTGGTTAACCCTCCACATTTAGATCTATAATCCAGATAAACTTGAGTTTTGTATGTGTGGTATGAGGTCTGAGTCGAGATTAATATTTTTTTCACATGGATATTCAATGGACCCAGCATCGTTTATTGGAAGAATTATTCTCCCTACTGCTCTGCAGTGTTATTTGTTTCACGAATCAAGTGTGTGTGCCTGCTTTCTTGACTCTATTTCATTCTCTGCTTGACTGTCCTGTTCTAATGCCTCATTACTATTTTTTGAAGATCTATTTGGCTTTATTAAGAAATTCATGAATCAGGCAGCATCTCACCTAACAACTAGAAGGGCACTTCTGGTACCTCATTATCTTAATTGCTACACTTTATGGTAAGTATCTTATCGACTTTCGAAGTATTTTTACTTACTATTTCCATTTCTTTACCTCTTGGTCAAGCTACTTCAATCTGCTTCTGTTCCCACCACTCTGCCCCAAGGGCTCTTATACAGATGACGAGGGTCCTCCAGTTGGTGCTAAACCTAACAGAACTGTTTTCAGTTCTCAGCTTCCTTACTTAACCTGTTCGCCACATTCAGCACAGTTGACCATTCCTTCTCGTTTGAAACACTACCTTCCCTGATTCCAGACTTTCCTGATTTTTCTTCTACTTCCCTGGCTACTTCCTCAGTCTCCTTGGTTGGATTATTCTGCTCTGATCTTTAAATGCTGGGCTTCTTCAAATCTCATTCCAAGGCTCTCTTCTTTTCTCATTTTACAGCTACTCTCGAGATGATTTATTGTATTCCCAACATTTCTGTCACCAGCTGGAAGTAGGAGAACTTCCAAATTTGTATCTCCAGTTACAATTTTCTTTAAAGCTTAAAATCATGGATAACCTCAATCAGAATTTTTCTCAGTGGCTCTCTTCCTGAATGACTGTTTCAGTCCAGAATTCTCTTCTCTTTCCTACCTCTTCTCTATGCACCCAGATCCCAGCCAGTTAGCATGAGGGATTCAATTTCTTTGAGATTCAGTTGCCAAAAATCACTAACGGAGGGGTGGAGGGTGGCGGCGACTATTTCTTTCATTCACAAGGAAGTTGGGAGAATTACCTGAATTATTTCTGTAAATTTCTTTGCTCTCTTTAGAGATAGGTGATATCCCCACAAAACAGTAATTGTCTTCCTGCTTAGGGTGCTGTTAAGCCTCTCTCATCTTCAGTGTTACTGTTTTCATCTTCATTCTGATGGGATGGAGTGGTGGGGCTTAATAGGAGGGGGAAATGAAGGCACAGAAAACACCAAGTGAATGCCTTCCACTACAACTGGTGGGCAGACCTAGATAAAAAACCCTCAATTTTTTCCCATCAAACTCCCCTCACAAAGAACATTAGTGATCCTCAAAAACCTGGAGGTGCAAATGTCCAACTTCCAGCCTTGAATATTATTAGTTCAGGGGAGGGAAAGAGGCAGGAAAGAGCTGCCCCTTTACTCCGCTGTGGGACTGAGGAAGAGGTCCATTTACCTGCTGTGGCTTAGGCCCGGGGATTCCTCCTGATCCTTATCATAATCACTTGAGACCCTTTCTAGGCCACAGTCATCCACTGCAGCTCTGAAAGCTGGGGTTTCAGTGTCACAAGTGCAGGCTAATCAGGATTTCAATTAGATTTAAAGTTTTTCTTTTCTGTAGTCCACTGGTCTCAAATTTGAGCATTATCAGAATCAACGGAAAAGTTGGCTTATGAATATGTCTCCTGATATACTTTTATTAGTGATTGCTCTAGAGATGACAGTAGATTGTCTAATTTTACACAGTCCACTTAAAATCACCTCAAGGGAAGTGTAGAAATCTTACCACCATATAACTTCCTTTTCTCTCATAGTTTTTTCACGTATTACAGTTATATAAATGGAAAGACCCACCAGAAAATGCTATATGCTTTTTCTTTTAACTGTCAAACATATTTTAAAGAACTCAAGAAGAGAAGAATGGTATATTTTATTTACTCAGCTATTTGCCATTTTTGTGGCTTTTTCTTCATTCCCGATGTTTTTGAGCCAGAACCAGAGGGCTTCTCCTGGGGCCCCTTAAGTCTATGCTAATGAAGCCCACTTCTTTGTTTTGGACTGCCGTGAGCCTAAGTAGGGGGATACGGGAGGGAAAATACACGAGTTTGGTGTTAGTTCACATTTCGTTCTTTTCTCCCAATCTTCCTTCATTCCTCAGAATTCTCAAATAGCTGCTCCATACATCCTGTTCTGATTACAGAGCTACATCCAAAAGACAAGACAGAGGGAGGGTGCATTCCTGGAGGTTTGTCTAAGACGTAGCTTTCTGAATGCTACCCTGAGGGTTTTGACTCATTCTCAGGTAGGGCTTGAGAATTTGTGCCTCTAGCAAGATTCCAGGAGATGCTGCTGCTGCTGCTGCTGCTTGTCCCAGACCACATTTTGAGAACTACTGATATAGTCTGTCCTTAAATAAAGTTGGAAAAACTCTTTCTCCAGGATAGACCATAGGTCAAGTTCCTGCATTTTCATAACATTAAGGTCTTGATAGTCTACTATTTAATAAGCAGAGGGTAAAAGGACAGTTGAAATCTGTTACTGGAGCAGATGAGGAGCTACAAAGAATAAAACATTGTGGAGAATGCTATAGGTTATTTGGCCAAATAGGAACTATGGTCAATGCTTTACTAATATAGAACTCAAACCCTGTGGCAAGGTTGTGGTGGGGAATTTCCACTATGAAGATATGTGCTTTAAGTTAATATATATAGTTTTAAAGCAGAACATCCTGGAATATCTAGTTACTCTTAAATTTCTTTGTTTATAGACTATGTTTTTAAATACAGAAGAGAGAATAAGAGGAACTAAATTTTGATCTCAATTCTGATTAACAAGGAAAAGCTGGTTGGCAAAAGAGGAACCCAGTTTGTTCATGCCGTCTTGGCAATGAGGAAAGCGCAGAACATGGGGCACGCTCAGGCATATGTACCCAACTTTCCATGTACATATTTTTAAAATAAAAAAAGGTAGCTGTGAGCTGAATGTGTATCACAGGAATCAGTGTTTTAGAGAAAAGTTCAGACAAAGGTAAGGAGTTCTGAGGTGGCGAAGACAGAGAAGGCATTTGAAAGGAAATGTTCTCACACAGCACATCAGGATTGTAAACAGACACACTCCAACTGTGGAAAGAGCTGATTATGATGAGGTCTGAATACAAATAACAAGACAAACACTTACAATGAAGTGAGTTAGGGAAGCCTGCATCCTGTTAGGAGCTGTAGCTTGTGAAACAGAGTTTTTTGTGTCTCCACCAGAGGAAGAAGACAGCAGGTGGTCCAGCCTGTGAGTGCAGGGCTGGACATGCTGTTGTGCTGGAGAGGAAGATAGTCACTGGGGGGAAGGGGCATGAGTCCAGATTTCTGTGTGAGGCCATGCAAGATGCACACCCAGCGCTGTCAGTCAGTGGTGTGTGAATCAGATGTTTCACCTTTGTGAGTTCTCCCTCTCCTACCTCTTCTCTGATGCCCGTTTTCCTCTATCTACCTTTATTTTGTACCTTGTTTAAAATTGTGCATAATGAAAATGCACGTTCTTCTCCACTTTGAGGATGGTGACTTTGATTTTTCAGTTCCACTCCCTAGTACCTAACACAGGGCTTGGTAGAGGTTTGCTGAGTCGACTTCTTTCTATCTCATGCTTTGATGTGTGCCTTTAGGAAAACCCTAGAAGTAAGTCTCAAGAAAAGTTAACTTCAGGTTAGGGTATTTATAAAGAGAAAGCCATCCATTGATCTATTCTGAATGTTTACTTGTGCTTTGAGCTATGGGTGGAAGATCCTCTTCTGACAGCCCCACAGCACATAAGATAGGGTCTTATTCCTTTGCTTACAGCTGTTCCAACGTGACCAGCTCAAAACACATCCTGCTTTGGCCTGTGGACTGGCATTGAGAGTACCAGCATCTCTCAGAGCAGCCGTCATACTGGAGGAATGAGCTCTGCAGCCACAAGAGGCCATATCACCTTCCCCAGACCCCTAGGGGAAATTTTCCAATTCCAAGATCTCAGTCCTGGTGGGAATTGCCATCTCTGGGCATATCTGGTTTTCCCAAGATGCAGGTCTAGGCAGAGAAAAAAAGAGTGGAATTTTAAGCCTCAGAGGCCACAGGTAAGAGAAGGCACAGACCTGATGAGCTCTGTTTTCCTTCTGTGTACTTGTTTTTGCAGTCCACATTCCTCTGACTCTTTCATTTCTGAACTCAGCCCCAATGGCCTGCGTTATTTGCACAACTGCCATGAGTCCTCCAGGCCACCAGAAGGCAGTAAAGAGCCATGTGGGGGAGTTTTTGCTAAGTGAAACCTGCAAGCCATAAAGGGTTAAGGTTTTACTTCTCAGCCATACATCAATTGAAAAGTCTTCATTTTCCCTCTACTTGGGAATCCCACGTTGTCATTCCTGGGTTGAATGTCCATCTGGTTGGTGGCCAGTACACCCAACTTGAGCACTCACTGTGGCAAAGGGGGCTGTGTGGAAAAGAGGAGACATAGTCCTGGCTCCCAAGAAAGCCACAGTCTTGGGAAGGAGATGAAGACACTTGCAAGGTGTAGTTTAAGAGTTCCATCCTTGTGGAGCTGTCCTGACTCCTCCTGCCTGGGCTTAGGGCCACTCAAAACTGGCCCATATTTTAGCAAGTCTCCTCTTGTAGTGCAATTACTTATTTGTCCCACTATTCCCAGCTGTGTGTAAGCTGGCATCAAGTGGAATTAACCTCGACATCTCTAGGGGTGAGCAGGGTAAAATAGCTGTTAGACACTCAAGCTTTGGGGCCAAACACGATCCAAATCCCTGTGTAACTGCCAAAAGTTTTATCTTTCTCGTTAAGACTTTGCATTTGCATTTCAAAAAAGTGAGCATATCAGTACTACCTTTCCCATAGAGTTTATGTGAGAGTTACAGAAGATAATGCTTTTAAGGAGCTCATTGCTGTGCTTGGCATATTGCAGGTGCTCAAAAAGTTAATTTTTCTGCTTCCTGCTTTCTCTTCCTCCTCCCTTACTTCCAGAGCTTCTCATAGTGCTTAGTACAGAGAAGGTGTGTGTAAGATGTTAGCTGAATGACTAACAAAATGACTGAACAGAGAAAACCAGTTGTGACTCAGACATATGGTTAGTTGGACCTTCTGGGATAATCATCCCCATTTCCTTGGATGCTGATGGCAATGTTCTGCAGAGGAATGGGGCTGCCCTGGGAATGTCAGCCCCTCTCAAGGAAGCAGCGGGTTTCTAGGGTTGGTCTCAGGGCCCCTTTGTGAATGATCTGCCTCGAATCGTACATTTTTACTGAGGGTGCTGCAATGGCAGCTAGGGTTACTTACTTAAATAATTTAATATTAGAAGATTTAACTTTCACTTTCCCATATTTCAATGAATCCATTGGGTTTTGAGGCTAGTGAATGTAGCTGCTTTTCATCTGTGGATTTTATTATTGTTTATTCTTTTCTCTTCCCCCATCCCAAGATTCAAGCCTAACTCTTAATTGTTATTAGATTCAAGAGATATAACATTTACTATGAATTTTTTGTAGTTAAATATATGTATTTTGAATCATATATATACATATATATAAAACATTATACATATAATTTTAAATAACAAAATTTATTATTCTAAACATTTTTAAGTGTACAGTTCAGTGGCGTTGAGTACACCCACATCGTTGTGTAACCATCACAACCATCCATCTCTAGAATGTTCTTATCCTCCCCAACCGCAGTCCTGGAACCATTAAACACTGACTCCCCATTCTCCCCATCTCTCTACCCCCAGCTCCTGGAGCTGCCATTCTTCTTTCTGTCTCTATGAATTTGACTTCTCTAGGTACCTTATATAAGCAGAAGCATACAATGTTTGTATTTTTATGGCTGTCTTTTGTGTCGTTTTGTTTCACTGAGTATAATGTCTCTAACATCCATCCATGACGTAGATGTGTCTGCAGTCCCTGCCTTTTAAAGGCTGAATAATATTCCATTGTATGTATATTCCACATTTTGTTTATCCATTCATCAGTCAATGGATACCTGGGTTGCTTCTACTTTTTGGCTAGTGTGATTAATGCTGCTATGAACATAAGTATACAAATACCTGTTTGAGTCTTCTCCTCTCTGCTTTATTAATTTCTTGGGAGGGTCAGGGCAATTTAGATTTATAGGCTGGGATGGGCCTGAGAGAGATTCTCTGTCTCTCTATTTAGGCCTCTCCTCCTAGAATTGAGGTCCTGAGTTCCAAGTCAGGACTTTACTCAGAGTCCTCTTGACCTCCTCCAGGCATCTGGGCACAGTTGGTGTTAGGATGTGCAGTTATTTCTGGTTGATGCACTAATAGACTAATGTCCCGTTTAGTGAGTATATGTTGATTCATGGTCAGAGTCTGGGAGCCAGGTGGAAGCTAGGCTATACTAGCTCAGGGCTCTTTATTAGCCACGGACAGCCCTCAGAATCATTCCCACTGTCACTTCTAAGGAACATTCCAAAGAACTCAGGCCATGCTGGTAGTATTGGTCACCTGTGAGCCAGGTGAAGGGCTTGGATTCTGGATTTATACTGTCTGGGTTCAAGTCTTGGCTCTGCCACTTTCTGTTGCCCTGGGCATGTTACCAAACCTATCTCAGCCTCACTTTTTAAAAATCTTTAAAGTGGGAAAAAGAATAGTGTCTACTTGCTGGGTTTGTTGAGGGAATTAAATGAGATAATGTGCTTAAAGCCCATAGTACAATGCCTAACATGTGGTAAATTGCTCATCAAATATTAGCTATTATCTGCTCTTATTCTTATAGTCACCTTCTTTTGCACAGCCATGCTCATCAGTTAGTAAGCACGAACCTTAGACGTAGCCTGGTTGATAGTGCATTTTCCATCCAGTTGCTCTCTTTCTGCAAATTCCCGAGATCAGCTCACCCAACCCAAAAGCTTGGTGAAAGCTCTGACACCTTGTAAAGCCTCACTCCTTCCTAATAACTTTCTATATGAGTCAGGGGCCACCCTGAGTGTTTACACTTTCAGACCCCAGGGGTGGGGAAGGGGTGGTGGCTGCCACTGACTTCCAGGCAGCCGGGGCCAACTGGAGAGGTCAACTCCACCAAAGGCAATTTCATCCGGCTTCCACGGAATAGGAATATTAAGCTGACATGAGGCCAGAGCAGGCTGGACCAGAGGGAGATGAAATAGTTGAGCAAGAATGTAATGCTTTCTGGTGGATTCAGGCGAAGGATGCTGTAGCAAATCAGAACCAGATTTTAAACATGGTGGTGGTGGATGGGAAGGTGGCGTTTGTGCCGCGGGATACCTGTGTTCTTCATTAGCAGCCCTGCCCTGGGACTGTGTTGTCCTCCTTCACTGTGCTGGGAGAAAAGAGTGGGTTTGTGGGTCTGTCCATTGGCTTCCCTTCGTTTTCGTTTGGTCCATTTTCTCTCGAGATGACCTAAGAGCAATCTGCAGACCCAGCGTGTTGTCCTAGGTCATGGGTTGGAGAGAAGGACCTAAGTGATGTTTCTTTCCAATGTGTACTCTTAGGCAAGGTGGCAGCATCGCAGCAGGCTGAGCTTCCTGGTGTAGGCGTTGCCCTTGTCTGCTCACCAGCTCCGAACTGGTGTAGAAAGTGTGAGCATTCTGGGCCAGGACACAAAGATGGCCTCTCGGCCTAGTGATCTGACCTTGCCTTCAGGCCACCTTGCCATTTCATCGTGATTGCTCTTCATCGGGAGATTATTTGCAGTTATAGCAGCAGGAAGAAGTGGTGGGGAAGGGGTGAAAGGGCAGGCTTTCAGGTCTGCACTTGATATTCAGTCTGCAGAGGAGGCTGGTTAGGTACATGGGGTGAGCATGACACCTCTGAAACTGAGGCTGCCCTTGTGCTCTGAACGGGTGCTAGTAATTTCATCCTCTTCTCTCATGAATTTTACAACGTCCTAGAGGCAGCAGCTAGAATCACTGCCCACATTGGCTGTGATCTAGTGTTGACTGGCACCTTGACTGGTGAGAGGCCCAGATTCGAAATGCCCTTCCCTTGATTCCCTGCTGGTGGGGCCACGGAATGTCAGAGTTAAGTGACTAGGGTCTGGAGGTAGATGCCTGGGTTTCCTATCTCCATTTTCACTAGCTGTGTGACCTTGGGCCACATATGTTCTAACTTTTCTGTGCCTCGGTTTCTTTCTCTGTAAAATGGGGATTATTATTATATATACTTGTCAGGGCTGGTGTTAGGGTTGAGTTATATAATGCATGAGAAGGGTTTGGAGAAGTGTCTGCAATGTAGTGGTTGAAATTCAGAAAGAACAATCCTGTAACTTCTCCTGGGGCTCTATAGTGTACCCACCTTTGTGAGATTTATAGCTTTGATCACTTCTCTGGATGCGGGCACTGTGTATCAGAGCTCAAACCTTTGGATTAGGTAAAAGGCTATAGTCAATCTATGTTTGCTGTTGTAGTTACTAAATTATAAATACCTGACACTGTTTAAAGTACATTAAATAAACACAGAAAATGTCAGAGCTAGAGATGACCTATGACATTCGTCATCTCATTCAGACTTCTGATGTCATAGCCACACTGAAGCCTAGACAGGCATGTCCTGCCAAGGCTCCAATTCCAGGCAATAGAAGAGCAGGGACTTGAAATGAAGGCCGGAGTGCTGAGCTCAGTGCTCACACTGCTTCCCCGTGGGGCCTCTTCTGCAGGCTTGGAGAGTATTATGAGTAATAGCCAGAGACCTGGCAGCTGAGTAGGCATCCAAACCCACCCAAGTGTTTGTGCCCTTTTCAGTTGTTGGCATAAAGGACTGAGCAAGAGAAATTACCCAAGATTAAACAGACAGCTCCATCACATTTCCATGAGTGTTTGTGCGGAGTGGCTATAAATTTATGAGTAAGCTTCGAGGCAGGAGGCATCTCCAGGTCTGGTTCAGCAATAGAGTAAGGGGACCTGTTCCTGGAGGATGTGTCTTCTTCCAGGGTGAACCTCAGTTTTACTGGAGTAAGCACAGCCTTTGCATGTGAGCCCCAAATATTTAATTGAGCTCAGTTTTCAGCACCTTCACTAGGGACCGGCAGGAAGCTGGGGAAGGGAAAACGGAGCCACTCTGAGATTTTTGGCTTCCTTGCAAGCTATGTGTGCTAGTGGCTCCCTGCAAGGTGTGTGGCGGGTACTTAACACTCTCGAATGATATGGGGTTCATGCAGAACCCTAGCAGGAAGGCCACAGGGAGGTGTCTGTCTGCATACACTCTTCTCTGCTCTCTGGGTCTCCCTCTCTAGATTTTAACCTCATCCTCTTTTTGAGAATTTCCCCTTCGTCTCTCTTCTGCCTTCCTTCCTGTCTATCACCTCTCCAGTGGACAGCATTCCCCAGACAGGACTAGGCAATGCACCTGACCCTAGTTTGAACAAGGTCTTGCCTTTTCTCTTGGGGCCTTCTGTCTGCTGCTGGGTTTTGAGTCAGGACAACAAAGACAGCTCTGTTTGTGGCTCTGTTTGGGCGCTCGCCTTTTCTTTATTCCTTTGCTCCTCCCTAATTGCTCTCTCAGACCACCCAGCTAATGTCTCTCCTATCTTTGATGTTGGTTTCCTCTGAACCTTGGACAAGAAGACCTGTCACATGGCCCTGGTCCTTTGGCCACTAGTGCCTCTGATGTCTGACCAAACTGTGAATGTCCTCTGTCTAGCCAGCAGGCCAGGACCTGAGGCTGGCACCATCCCTACGCCATGCCTGTGGGGAGGAGTAGATGATGGTTTTTCTGTTTGAAGCTGTCGTGAAGGGCTGTGGCTCTCCAAGTTCCCTTTCCTGTAAAGTGGAGGGGTGAGAGCAGAACAGAAGGTCCTGAAGTCAAGCAGTCTCAGGGAATCACTTCAAACTTGAGTTTCCCTTTTATAAAATGTAGACCACACACCTAGTGTTGTATATCCACCTCCTCCTGGTATACTATACCAGGTATATACACAGGATTGATGCTTAAGTGGGTGAGAGACATGTCTTTCAGACCACAGGAGAGGTGGTCACTGCAGTGGCTGAGTTGACACAGGCCAGGGTCTAATAGTATTGCTGTCGTAAAACCTCACTATGAGATGTTTGTGCCTCTTTCTCTCCTCCCTATCCTTAAAGACCCTGAAGACTCTACATTTGTTCTCAGTGCCCTTCAGCCTTCCTCTTTCAATAGTTATTTACTCTTTGAAGTCTCTTTTTCTGCCTCTCTAGCCATCCATCCCACCCCACCCCATTGCTCACCTCCAACCATAGCCTGAAAGAGTTAATCAGTTCTCAGCCCCAGCCAGCAAGTCTCCATGTGCCAGTAGAGTCAGCCTAGGATGAGCATTATTGAAATTGTTCATTTATTTCTATAGCTTCAGTCTCTAGCCTGGAATGGAACAATGAGACCAGAAGTGTTCCAGACACATTGTTTGTTTAATAAAGGAACATTCTTCCAGCTGAACTGTATGGCTGTTAGGTTTTCTGGTTTGATTGGTTAAGCCTTGTAAGTGGTTTGCATTTCTCTTGTTAGAGCTGGCAGGACTAGGGGGGCGTGGTCTAGGGGTTCACGAACCCTTCTAATTTTTAGAACATTACTGCCCTGACCCTGGCCTCTGACCTAGTCAAAAGGTCTGTCCTGTATCCAGAGAATTGGTTAAAGCTATAAATCTTATGAAAATGAGTGTGCTATATGGCCCCAGGAGAAATTACAGGATTGCCCCTTCTGAATTTCAACCCTGTTGGCTTTCAAAGGCTGTTGATTTTATTATTGATCATTGAGTTTGATCTGATGCATTTCACAGAGACTTGGCTCTCTGGTTGTACTGTTGGCTCCAGGGGCAGCAGCTATGCCGATGACGAGTTTTTCCGTTCCCCCCGCCAGATGCAAGAGGTGGTAGGGTAGATGCAAACTTACTCCTCCCTTCCTTCTCCAAAGTCTCATTTAGATGCATGCATCTGTGGGTTTCTTTGTGTTATCAATAGCGTGCATTAAAAATTGCCCTTGACATACTGCCAGAGGCAGGGGGATAGATGGAATGACCTTTGAAAGACCCTTCTTGGTAAAATAGCTATGAGTTTTTTTCTTGCTATTCTGTGGACTGTATAATTTCTTTTTTCCCCTACAATAACCTTGGTTCAACTCTCTGCCTCTGGATAGAACCATCACAAATATAATCCGTTATGCAGACAGTGGGTTCAATTGGAGGTAGGCAGTATCCCATCCATCCATCCGTCATTTATCAAATATCTCCGAAATTCTAGGGACTATGCTAATCTGCTTCCTATTGTCTAATTTTGTTTGGTATTTGTATTCAGTGGAACTAGAAGACCATTTCAAACCTTTTTAAACTTGATCTTTTTTTTGCATTTGACACATTTTGACCACTTCTTCCTACTTGATATTTTCCTTCCTGAGGTTTCCAGGGTCTGTAATGTGATTTGTCCCAGCATTTCCTCTGCTTCTACGGGCATCCTTCTTATTCTCTCATTTTTTTCTTTCCCCTTTATTTATGATTGAATTATCTGTGTTTTGAGTTCTGACTTCAGCTTTCTTTTCCTTTACTTTCCTTTACTCTTCTCTTTAAACACTCTGGGCAATTTCACCCATGTCACCATCTCTAAGTTATTATCTACCTACATATGGTGACTGTCAAGTATTCTTATTTAACCTGTACTTATATCTGTCTCCTGACTACAAATGTCAGGATGTCCAGAAAATCTCAAACTTATCATGTTCATAAATGAACTCAGCATCTTCTCTTCATTTGTGTACCTTCCTGATTCCCTGTCTTGAGGGTTGTCCTAACCCATTCTCCTCAGTCATGCCAGAATCTGAAAGACCCTCTTAGATTTTTCCCTCCCCTCACATCCATTTGGATACCAAGGCATATCAGTCCCATTTCCCACATCTGTTTCCACCTCTCCTTCCCCATTGCCACCATCCTAATTCCAGCACTCAATATCTCCCCTTGCATTATTGCAGTATTTCTTTACTGGCCCCTAGATTTGCCCCCGCCACTCCAACCATCTTCATGCTGTATCAGATTGGCTTTTCTAAATGCAAATATGATCAAGTCAATTCTTTGATCATGTTTAAAATTTTTCAATGGCTCCAAAGCACCTAAGAAGAAGTTCACACCCCTTAAGCATGTAATAGCAGGTCTCTTGTCTATGTCTTTGCTTTATCTCCAGTAAGACTCTGCACTCTCTGTCTTGACTCCAGACACACACCGTAGGCTCCAGTCATATTAGATGACTTGCCCTGCTCCTTCTTGCCTCCATACCCTTGCCCTTGCTCTTCCCTCCACCTGAAATGGTCTTACCTCCTTCAATGTGTTGGTCTTAGCTCAAGCACATTCTTTTCTGTGAAGTCTTCCTTGACTCCTAGGTTTCTTCCTCCCCACTTTTATTGCACCTTGAAAATGTTGTAATACTTTGTTTTTATGTCTGATTTCCAATAGACAGTAAGTGCCTGGAGGGTGGGGATGGCATCTTTTATCCCTGTTACCTAGGGCTTCTTCACATGGGTCTTGTATCTGGAGAGGGCTCAGTTTGTGGCCATATAGCTCTTGAGATTATTTTTTCTCTTCTGATCTGTATCTGAGCTATAGATACTTGGTCACTTCTCTGTTTAGACTTTTTCTTCTATCTTTTTCTTTAGACTTTTTCTTTCACCAGAAAACATGAGGACTTCTGAAATTAGCTTTGTTTCTCATGCTTGGCTACGGTCAACCCTTCTTTATCTTCCTGCAGCTTCATCTGCTGTTTTGATTATTTGAAGGGGAAATTATTGATATGGACCCTTCACTTAGGTCCTACTCCCTTCCTTTTGCCCCATCTTCTAACCTGGGAGCAGGGAATGCAAACAGCATTAATATCAAGCCATGTTTTTGATGGAGAAGGATGAGGAGACACTGTTATGTTCTTGTAGGCCCTCCATGCTTGTGGATGCACCACCCATCCCACTTTTAATGTTGCCAATGGCCAATTCCACTTTCTTTCTCCCAACCAAATGTTAAACTTGCACAGAACATGATTGCCAATTGACTCCAAGATCAAATTTTATAAAGCATGCCTTTACCCTTTGCTTTATCTCCCATGGAAATGGAAGTTTTAATGAAATTATTAGACAGTGTGTTTCTTCAGGAAAGTGCCAAATCTCAGTACCACCTTCTCTGGCTTCTCAGTAGCAAAATGCACTATTTCTGGCAAGTTTCTGTGTTGACATAGGATGCTATGTAAATCAGCATGAAGTGCGATACTCCCATAGATCTGTTGGCTCATGTAAGGACCACTGTCTAGCTTTGTTGATGTTGAGAACTTGTTTCTATGCTGTGTGGACCATGCTTAAGAGAAAGTCCACAATGCTAAATTCACATTGTAATGAATCATCAACTTGTTAAATGTTTGAGGCACACTTACTATTATGCAGGCCTTCTGCCAGGGCTGGCAGTATGTTGGGGAACAGAATTGGTCCCTGCCCGAGGGGACAGCATGATATGGAAGCACATTAAAATCAGACAGAACTGAGCACAAATCTTGATTACATCACTTCTAACTCTGTGATCCTGAACAAGTTATTCCACCTTTCTGAGCCTCAATTTCTTCCTCTAGAAAGTGAGGATTATTCTATATCCCTTAGAGAGTTATTGTAAGAATCAGAGAGAACATATATCAAACATAACCTTGTTGGTACAGCGTTTCATACTTAATAGACAGAGAGCCGTAGTTACTGTCCGCTATCACATTAGTAATTATAGCAAAATACAAAACCAAAATTCTCTGGTCTGCTTTAGCTTATAGTAATAGCCACAATTTTTAGTGTCTCTTTCTTGGCACAGATTCTGTTCTTAGTACTTTACATGTGTTAACACACTGAATCCTTACAACAATCTTATGGGCTGGATATTTGTATTATTTTGTAGAGGGGGAAACTGAGGCATAAGAAAGTTATATAACTTGCCCAAGGCCACACATCTGGCAAATGGTTGGCTGAGGATTTCAACCCAGGCCCTCTTGCTTCATGTTACGTGGTCTTCACCCCCTTATTCTATTACCTTTCCATGAAATGCTCAAATTATTAATGTTTCTAAGTCAATAACTGTATTCATTTCCTAAAGCTGCCATTAAAAATGTCCTCAAATGTGTTGGCTTGAAATAACAGGCATTTTTTCCTCTCATAGCTCTGGAGGCCAGCAATCCAAAGTCAGGGGACGGCAGGGTTGGCAAGTTCTGGGAGCTCTGAGGGAGAATCGTCCCACGGCTCTCTCCTAGCTTCTGACGGCAGCCAGCAGTCTGTGTGCGGCATTCCTTGGCTTGCAGGACATCACCCCAATCTCTGCCTCTGTCTTCGCATGGCCTTCTTCCCTATAGATCCTTTCCTTGGGTTTAGGACCTACCCTATCTGTTAGGGCTTCATCTTAACTGATTATATCCACAACAACCCTATTTCCAAATCAGGTCACATTCTGAGGTTCCAGGTGGACATGCATTTCAGGGATACTATTTAACCCACTTATTATAACCCCTTGCTCTTTACTTTAAAATGGGAATCGATGAAGTCACGTTTATTTACTGTCTTATTCCAAAAGGCAGGTGAAATAATTAAGACAATGTTCCAAGAACCTATTTAGATTTTAGAACATGACTTTGACTGTTGTTTGGGCTGTGGGCAGGCAGTGGACAAAGAGGAATATTTACTTCCTTCTTAGCTGACCCTGGCCCTGCGCAAGCCAGATACTACGATCCCTCACTCACATTTTGCCCTGGACTTCTCCCTAATCAGTCCAACACCTTCACCCATTTTTCATCAAATGTGGCCTTGCAATCTTTCTCTTTTCTCATTGCTCTCCTCATAATAGGCTCTGATTTTGCTGCCCCCTGGAAATGCCTCAGTAAGAATACAGCCTAGGATATAGCCTAGGTTACCTCAGGTGTTTTATGGTGGCCATGTCCTAGGCCTGATTGTACTGCTCACTGCAGTGATTTTGAGCAAGTCACAGCCTCTCCGAGCTCATTCTGCTCTTCTCTAGAATGGGGATCATTGCACTTGATCACAAGAGTGTTATGACTCAGGTGGCCCAATGTGTCTGGGTGTTATCTCATACCTGCGCAGTGTAATGAATGTGTTAGCAGTAGATATTAGGCTGCAGGTTCAGATGAGAAGGACTGGAAGCTCTGCAGATGTCTGCCTTCCATGGTTGATTCCAGTCCCCAGAGGGCTATTAGTTGGGGATAGTTAGCGTGGGAGGTGGAGAAATGGATCCAGGAGGTGGAGTGTCTGGTTCAAACTTTTGATCAGGAGGTTCGCCCTTTGATGTAGCAGAATGGAGCTCCCTCCAAGAGCCCCGCAGAGGCCAGCAGACCAGTTTGCCCTCCCCTGCATTCTCTGGCAGGCACGGTACAAACTCCTGTGGCTGAGTGTCAGCCCTGGGCCATCCTCCCACTGGGGCCTGTCTGCCTCATGGTAGCTCCTGGCCTGTCCTAGTGCTAATCTCCTTAGGTCGTGCATGAGATGCGAGACATGTACCAGCAGATCAGAGCATTAATAAGGCAAACATTTTTGGGGTATCTACAATATATAAGGTATAATATTAGACTGGGGTTGAAGAATTAAAAGACATAGAGCCAGCTTTCAAGCTCACAGTCCAGTAGAGCAGAAAGACCGGTAAACAATCACAGCAATGGTGGCGGGGGTGGGGTGGGGTGGGGGTGGGGCGGGGGCCAGGTGTGACTATCAGTAAGGCCTGTTCTAGATCAAGGGTTGGCAAACCCTGTCCTGCAGGCCACACCTGGACCACCATCTATTTTATAAATAAAACTCTACTGGAATCCAGTGATATTCATTTATGACAAGTATTCATTTATAGACAAGTAGTCTATGACTACTTGTGCAATTCAGCCACAGAGGTGAGTAGTGGTGACAGTGACCATGTGGTCTGCAAAGCCTAAAATATATACCACCTGCTTTTTTTATAGAAAAAGTTTGCTGACCCCTGTTCTAGATAATGGGCCAGCCAGGAAAAGTTCTGAATAGAAAACAGACATGTACCTTATTCTCAGGAGCTTTCTGGATTTGTGTGTGCAATGAACACAGAATTTGGAGAAAGAAAAATGGGGGAGCTGGCTGGGGAGAGCCTTGGAGCCGTGTGCAAGGCTTTGCCTGGGAAATGAGACGTCCACAACCCTGGCAGGTAGGCATGAGGTGCTGGGAGGAAGCTGTGTGCCTCCAGATGCACAGCAGAGCTGAGAGGGAAAGAGAGGCCAAGGCCAGAGGTCAAGCAAAGACAATGGGTTATTATGACAGGGGAATGCATGGATTCAGTGAAAAGCATCTAAGAAGCAGACAACACCTTACCCCACCCTTGATTGCTTAAGCGAAGAGAAGTGAGGGAAGGGAGATGACTTACCTAAGCTCAACCAGCTGGTGAAGGGCAAATCAGCACCAAGCCCTGCCTCTCTTCCCCAGAGGCGTCCTGAGCTCTGGGACACTGACTCCATGACCTAGCTCTTTGGGGAAAGGGCTGCAAAGTTCAAGCTCCTCCCCAACAGCTCCTCTATTTGAAATTTTCTGCAGCTCCCCAGACAGTCACACGGACAGATTTGTAAGGCTGTCCATTTCTGAAGCCTGTTCCTTTTCATTTTACTATGCCTCCTCCCAGGTGCACGGGCATATCCCTTTCCTGGGAAAAGGGAAGCTTGTCCAGACCCTGACAGGCCTGGCCTTCTCTGTGGGTAGACATGGAGTTCTAGGCGGCATGATTTTTTAAAAGAATGAGATATAATTCTGTACCATAAAATTCACCCTTCCGAAGTGTTCAACCCAGTGGTCTTCAGTATTGTTGCAAAGTTGTGCAACTATCACCTAGGTGGTGATTGAGCCTCTTCAGAAAGGCTCCTGGACCTTTATCCTCTCCCCCATCAGCCCCATCATGGGCCCAATGTCTGTGTGAGTCACGGTGGGATAGAGCATTCAGCTGGGTGGGATCAGATCTTCATCAGCCTTTCATGCCCCCAAAGGGTTGCTTTCACTTAATAGTCTCCCAGTGAGGTAACCTGAGGACATCCCAGGGCCTTCCTTAGCTGGATAGGATTTGGGTTCAATGACAGATAAGCCAGGTGAGAGAATGCCTGGGAGACAGACCCTTCAGAGCAAGACAGGGGCAGGTGGAGCGTTCTCTGGGGAGCTCCCAGAAACAGCCTGGTACCAGGAGAGGGAGAACCAAAAACCTAATTTGTTCCTAGCTCATTTACCTGGATCTGCTTAAAACTGCCTGACATCCTGGGACTAGTTTCTGGACAGCTTCTCTTGAATGTAGGATAAATAAAATGAGCTTAGAAGATTATTCATCTCCAGCTTTCTCTGGTCTCAAACATTCATGAAGCTTCCTAAGCATGTCTTGTGTGCAAGGCAGGTGAAAGATTCTCAGTGGGACACTCTGGGCTTTGCAGCCAGGGCCGGGACTTAGGATACCTGGATTCCACTACCCACTGGTATGTTCTGAAATCCCTCCCTCGGTTCCCTTTGTTCCAGTGATCCATCTGTTGTGCTTACTCTACTCTAGGCCCTGTGCTGGGGCCTGTGTGCTTGATCAACAAGGCAGGGGCCAGTCTTTAAGAAATCAATATTCTACTTGAGCCCTTAAAAATGTAAATATCCCTGGGAGGGGCTCTGCTTTGGCCCCCTGCCATTTATAAGCCTTGTATTATATACCAGGTCTTGCTTTTGGGCTGCGGAAAGGACCCCAAGTGCTGCTATTCTTTATCTCTGGCTGTTTTCCTGTGGGTCAGCATCCAGGGTTCAGACTGGGACCCCAGCTAGCCCCTCTGGTATCTTTGTGCCATATGGCACAAATTAGAAATAGGTCTCTCTCTCTCTTTCTCAAGATGTCTTAATTTTATTTTTGGAAAATCGTCGTAATATGATGATTTTGTAAGATCAAGACACTTTACTGCCATCTGCTAGAAAACTGTCGTAGTAAATACACAAACCCTAAGATATCTTCTCTAGGGGGCAAAGATGCCCCTGAACGCAGCATCTTTGTGCAGCGCGTGACCTGCATGGCTGGGTGCGGCCACCTTGGTTAGGGTAAGGCCTGGAGGCAGTAATTACCCCTGCTGGCTGGTCCCTGTTGCATCTCTCAGCCAGCAGAAAGTACCCTCACCCTGATTAGGACCTTTGATCCTTTCGAGTTTAAGAGTATGAGGACAGGGATGGGAGCCTTGGGGAAAGAAGAGAAGAAGAAATATGATTCTATGTAGATGGTGAAAGTCTCTGTGACTCTCTCTGCTCTGGCTCACTCCTGGGTTTTCCTGGGAGGCTGGAGCTGTGCAGCCTATCACATTACGTTTGTTGCAGAGTGACCTAAAGGCCAGGTCTTCAGGCTGAAGGGCTAAGAGAATTCTGCAGAAAGGTAAGCAGAAAGCAGGGGCAGAGGGAGGCTCAGGTGTGACATTCCTAAGGTACTGCAGATGGGAAGTGCAGAGCTGGCACCTGGACCTGGGTCTCTATGTCTCATCAGCTTGTCTGTTTCTCTCCCACCACCCTGAGGGGCTGAGCAGCACTAGACTAGTGTGGGCAAAGATGAGCAGGGAAGACCGTGGGCTCTCTTTCTTCAGAGAACTCTCGGAACAGAGGAGTGTCCTGTTGGCTTGGGATCTAAGGAATCTATGATGGACAGAAGGCTCTCTGAACATGCCTCCATCCATTGGCCTCTCTGGGGTGGATTTTTCAGCGTGTTTGGCTTTTTATTGGGTTGGCCAAAAAGATCATTTTTCCCCCAGAGATGGCTCTAGTAATGCTTAGTTGTCTTTAACTTCATTTGAAACAATTTTGTTAAATCGTATTGTGACAGCTGTCATATCAGAGTGCATTTAAAAAAACTTACCAGAATTGGTGAATTTCTGTAGCCATTTAAATATTGAAGATGGAAGAAAATATATGACGTTTTTGGCATATTATGGTTTATTATTTCAAGAAAAGTACAAATACAACCAAAACACAAAAAAGATTTGTGCAGTGCATGGAAAAGGTGCTGTGACTGATCAAATGTGTTAAAAGTGGTTTGTGAAGTTTTGTGCTGGAGATTTCTCTCTGGATGATGCCCCACCGCTGGGTAGACCAGTTGAAGTTGATAGCGATCAAATTGAGGCATTAATTGAGAACAATCAATGTTCTACTGTATGGGAGATAGCCAACACACTCAAAATGTCTAAATCAATAAAGTTATTAGTGAAAATGAAAAATATGTCTTTTATTTTACAGAAAAAACTAAACAGACTTTTTGGCCAACCCGATATTTCCTCTTCTGTTGTCCCTAATCCCAAAATAGCTGAGCTTCAAAGCAAGTTTTGGTATTTGCGTCTTTCATTCCTTAAGACATGCGTGTTTAGTGAGAACTGTTGCTTACGAGGGGCTCCTGTCTTGGAGGAACATGATATGACAATTGCCCCTTCAATAGTTAATTTCTCTCCAGGGCCAGTGAGCCTTACTCAAGTTCCTTGAGAACAAGCTTCACCTTATTCTCCTGGTTGCTATTGATTATGATGATTAAATATGAAGTTTTTAGCTGAAAGAGGGCAGATGTCTCAGGGAGACCACTGGAGAACCCACTTCCTGTGTTGTGGCTAAGTCAGAAGAGTCATTGTCACAGAAGGGGGCACACGCTTCGTTGTGCTCCCCACACTCGTTTTCTGTCCTTTTCCCCTGAACCCTGAGCGATTTCTGGTGTGTGTTCTGGTCTCCAGAGGGGTTAAACCGGCATGATGCATTTGATTCAGGGGCACCTTGCACTAGGCACTACACTAGCATTGAAGGCCTCAAGCTGAAGATGGGGAATCCTTGTATATCTATCATCTTGACCCAGGAGAGCCTGGAGAGAGAAGTTCTCCTCTTTGTCCTGTGGCGATGCTCGGAGGAGCACTGCAGTGCTGGGTCTCCGTCTCCTTGGAGACAAGGGAGCAGACTTGGAAAGGTGCCTACAGTCAAACATGGTGCCGCAGGTCACAGGTGAGTGACAAGTGAGGAGACTGGTGATGCACTTTAGGAGTCCAGGAGGGCTTCTTGGAGAAGGTGTGACTTGAGCAGAGCTTGAATGGAGAATTGCCTTTGGAAGTGAGTCCTGGAGAATGCTACCCAGCCCAGCCAGAAGGGACCTGGAGCTCTAGCTCAGCCATGGCAGGCACCTTCTCCATGAGGTCTCACTCCCAGGCTTTTCCACTCCTGCTTATTGCTCACCTCTTGCTGCCTATTGCCTCCCTTGCCACCTGTCATCCATCCCACCCCCAGCCCTCACCTCCTCAGCCTTTTTCCAGCCCTCTCCCCTCAGTGTCTATGTTTCCGATTATTCCCCCCAGTTAGACTTACTTGCATTCTTCTGCATTGAATCTCATTTTGTTATTTCCTGTCCCATATTTTCTAAACTCCCCAGGTCCCTTCTCATTTATTTCCCCATCCTCTCTGGTGCTGTTTGCAGCACCGCCCAGTTTGTTATCATCTGCAGATTTAATTAGTGTGGTTGATGATCCCTTTTCTTCCAGACTATGAGAAGGAACAGGCGGTCTCAGGCGGGGCTGGCCCACAGTGGTGTGTGTGACAGGGTCACGGCTGTGGAAAAGCCTCTTTTGGCCGCATAGAGGGGACACGTTCCAAACCAGGCTCTCGCTTCATATAGGGAAAAAATGCCCCAAGAGCCAGGTTTTTCTGGGAAAAAAGGGAGGATGCTGGAAACTGGATTGCACAAACCCCCTCAATTCAAATTCCTCTGGCCAGAGACACCATCTGTAAAATCCAATTATTATTAGCATTGCACACCTATTATGTGCCAGCCGTTGTGCTAGATGTCTGTCCTGTGTGATTGCTGATCCTCACAAGACGTCTGCGAAGTCACTGTTGCTTCTGGATTATTATATGTTACCTTACCAAAAAGGAAACTGAGTCTCAGAGAGACTAATAATGAATCTGTGGTCACACAGAGAGCAAATGGCAGAGATGGGATTTTAAGCCGAGTCTCTCCGAGCTCTTCTTTTAAGGCACCTTGCCTCTGCGAGACCCTGTTCACTCCACCCCCTGCCCACAGGCCACTCTAGGCTCATGCATTATTTTCACAGCACTTTTGGAAGTGGGCTGGTTTGGGATATTTTTGGAAGCCCACAAAAGAATCAACCCTTCTATTTTCTTTTTATCATCATAGTGATGGGTCTTTTCCTGAGTGTCTTTCATCAGCTCATTAATATCAGATTCAAGATCTAGATTTTAGCTAATTTAATGGCCTTTACTCATAAACCAGTTTCTTTAAGCTTCATGTTACTATCTCTCAAGTCTGAGTCTGATGGGGAAGGGGGCGGGGACTGCTGTGATAATTGCTGACACTGGCTTTTGTGTCAGGTCCGATCTGTGGGCAGCACAGTGGGTTTGGCTTCAGCTCCCTGAGCCCCCAGACAGTGATTCTTGATGGAGCACAGAATATATTTCAGGAAGGATAATTTTTCCTTGAGTGCGACTTGCCAGTCTATTCACTGAAGCACGTTTGGCACCCTGCCCTCTATCCACCGAATGGTCGTGGTACTCCCTATTCATTGTGACAATCAGAAGCTCCCACCTATTTCCAGAGGGAATGGCACAACTCTTGTGGTTTGTGTAAAGGCAACCCAGAGATCATCTCAGGGACATGGCAGGGTCGAGCAGGTGGCACAGTGGCCCTCCAAAGCTCAGTTAGTGTAGTGCCTTGAAATATTTGGTTAGAAGAAAGGGTTATTTAGCTGAAGTTCTTTATAACTAGTGCTGTAGAAGATTTTACAGTTTCCTTGTTCATGTTCAAAGTGGACCCTGCCTTCCGATCTAAGATCTCTCTTATGGAGGATTAATGACCCTTAGAAGGAAGAGCCAGAGCCCTGCCTTTAAGAAATCTGCCTTCTCGGACCTGGAGGAGGTCACAGGGGCACATGGGAGGCTTGCTCCTTTATTCTGTTGACCACAGCCCACATCAACCCCAGAGGAGATGGACAGTCACTGCTCATTTATTGCATTTCTTATTCTCCCTGGAGAGTGGGAAGATGTTTCCAACGTGAGCACCATTGAGAAAGGGGGAAGGCATTCTCTCAGGGTTCCCAACAAGAGGGACTCTTGTCATTCTTTATCCTGTTAAGTATGTTATGAATCCAGGTGAATGTACAGTGTTGGCCCATCGAGATCGCCATTGTGAGGTCAGCAGCAGGGTGGTGAGAAGTTCCTGCCAGCACAGGTAGGCTAGTCTTCATATGCTCACTTTCTTCCTTACACTTTCTCATCTTATTCCTCCTTTTCTGTGCCACTCACAGTCCTTTTTGCATATGTAAATCCCATTACACAATGTCTAAAGTTCAACCCAAGTTCCCTCTCTTCCATAGCATCATTTCTGGCCCCCCTCGCCCAGAATTAGCTCTTCCACTGGTTTCTTATTTCAGTGAGAACTCTTGGTAGCATTACAGAAAACCCAACTCAAACTGATGTGAACAACAAAGGAGATTTATAAGCTCATGTAATCAGAAAGCACAATATGTAAGTCTGGTAAGGTTTGATCCAGCAGTTCAAATGATGTCCCTAAGGACTCCCTATTTCTCCATCTTTCTACTCAACGTTTTCCAGGGTGCACTTCAGTTTATTCAGTCAATGGTCCCTTGGCTGACCCTGGCCTTCCTTTACTGGAGCAAATTGACTGCTTTCTCCAGAAAACCTGGCCAACGTCTCCTTGCATCTTATTGGTTCTGATTGCATTACAAACACGGTCCAGAGCCAATTGTTTGGGCCAGGGGGATGGATATGCTGATTGGTTCAAGCTAATTGGGCCTGTCCTGGAGTTGGTGGTGGGGTCAATTCTACTGAAAACATGGCTGAGTCTCAGGAGGAGTATTTCCTTCAGAGCAAAATCTGTCAATTATTGATGAGTGAAAGGGAAGACAGCAAACAAATGAGCATTGCTTAGTAGTCCTGCCCATTTGGACATTAATCACCTCAGTTATGATGTTATTCATCTGTCTAGAATGTTAGGTATCATTTCTCTGGTTTCCAAAGAAACTGAAAGCTCTGTGATGGTATGATGGCTTATATTTCTTCTGTATACCCTTAATTCTTAGCACATTGCTGACACACGGTTGTTCCCCAATAAATACTTGTTGAATTGAAATACGCTGGGAGGAGTGAATCATAGGAAATAGTGCAAGTGTTCCTTAGGGGAGAGGTGAGTCACCCCTAAAAGAAATCGAGGGCTCATCAGTGTGTGGGGGGAGGGGAGCTAATTACTGATAGCAGGAAGGTTTTATAGATGTGTCTTGAGGCGGGAAGAAAAGTACCAAGATAAAAAAAGAATCACATAAGTTTTGAGTTAGGAGGGACGTTAGAGATATGGGTACTTTTAGAGGTGATATGATGAGCTTTTAAATCCCTGGAAATGCTTCTCTGAGTGGGACATTTATTATAGGGGCCAGAGAAATGAAGGTCAGGAAGGTGACACTGCACATTCCTGCCCAAAAGTTTGATGGCTGTTGAGTTCACTGGTGCTCATTGCTGATCCGCAGGTGACTCTCTGATTTATTGTCCCATCTGGGACATTTTTAATAAGCTAAAGTGCTAGACTGGATGGGATGATGATGCCAAAGAAATAAACTAGGACAGTCCCAACCCAACTTGGATCCATTGCTCATCCCTGGTGTAAGTACCTACCAACCACCCAACGAGGGGACCTTTCGCCCACCACTCTGCATCTCCATTCCATTCCTCTGGGCACTGAAATGGTTGCTCTGTCCTGGCAGGGGTGACTGGGAAGCACCCACATCGATGACAGTTAGCATTCTGCAGCATGTGATTCTACTTGTGGATATCTACTGTCCAAAATAGTTTTGCTGTGACGACTAGGAAAGGGCAGCATTTTCCTCTGGTCTTTCCTCATGCTTTATCTATGACCTTTTCCCCTCTATTTGGGGCTGAGCTGGTGTGCCTGAAGACTGGTTGTCAACTCCCTAGCCTTTGTTAGTTTTGGGAGAGGCCTTGTCCTTTCTGCCAATATCTTCAGTGCTCATGGGTTTTTATCTTCTTTTTTTTTTTGGTAGAAATTTGGTCTCTAGCTCCTGAATTTTGTTCAGCCTGTTACTATTTGCATTGTAAATTCCAAAGATAAACATTCTCTATTACTTTTAACCTCCCTTGGTGTTCGGGTACATGCCAAGAACTATGAATCAGTTATCAATTCTCTCAGGTGGGATCCAAGAAGCGTGGAAGGATCCCCGTAGAGGTCAAAGGTTCTGTAGTCCAAGGAGCAGGGGCAGCTTTTCACTTTGATTGCCAAGGCAGAGATTTGGAAGTGGCTGCTGTGAGCTTGCTCTTAAAAAACATGTACTTATATATGTACACACACCCATATATATATACATAGATATATGTATATATATTATTTGCAGAATATTTTCATGTATATAATTTTATTTGATTCTGAGATATCATGAAACCACAAGTAACTTAAATATTTATTAATTAAAAACTAAAATATAAAACATTGTTAAATAAATAATGTTTATTTACCTGGCTGGTATAACTCAGTGGATTTTGCATGGGCTGTGAACCAAAGGGTCGCTGGTTTGATTCCCAGTCAGGACACATACCTGGTTGTGGGCCAGGTCCCCAGCAGGGGGCACGTGAGAGGCAACCACACATTGTTGTTTCTCTCCTTCTTTCCTTCCTTTCCCCTCTCTCTAAAAATGAATAAATAAAATCTTTTAAAAATACAAAATAATATTTATTTAATATGAATAACATATTTTAATGAAAATGATGATAGTTTTCAAGACAAAAAAGAAATTGTGGGAAGTGTGGCATTGTTGTACATTTTTGCAAATCTTTTTTCCCTAGCCTATTGAGGTATAATTGATGGGTAATAAACTGAACATATTTAAAGATGTTGGGTTTTGATATATGTGCACACCTGTGAAGCCATCGTCACAAACAAGATAATGAACACATCTTCTCCTCCTGAAAGATTCCATGGGTCTCGGTGGAGAGTCCATCCTACTCTCCTATAGGTGTTGTTATTATGCATTACAATTATTTTAACATGGTCCTGAGTTTCAAGAGCTTTGATGACATCTGAAATGGTGCAGCTTGTAAGTGACAGAGCTGGGGCTGAAGACCAAGTACTCAGGCCTTTGTACCTATGGCTTTCCCATGACCTATCCTACATGGTGAAGATTTCCCCCTATTCCCTCTGTGGGAGTTTTGAAGTAGAATGGAGTCAGGGGAACACTTAGTCCCACTCTATTGCTGACTCCCCATATAGTACTCCTTCTCGGGTGCTGTGCTGCCCTTGGGGGGCCACTGCAGCTCAGGGATTAGGTGGGGAGCAGGTTCTCTCAGCCTTTGCTGCGTAAGAGGATCTGACTCCTAAGTGTTCCTGTGTTTCCCTCACTACTTCATCTTCACCTGGGCTTTGAGCAGCGGTGTTCTGGGTGGCTCCCGTCTGGAGTGCAGTGACAGGTAAAGAATAGAGTAGAGACTGTGGTAGCAGGTCCAGAGATAATCTTTTCTGGACACCTGCCCATTTTGGTAGCTGCCTCAAGGGATCCTCTCAGCCAAGAATGCCCACCCCTTCCAGGAACTTCATTGATAGCCTTTTGCTTTGAAAAAAATATGACAAGAGTGGCTGAGTTTTTATTTACACAGGATCCTGGCTGGGTTGTCCCCAGTATTTGGTTGGGAACTAGGTGAAGCGTTTTCTATAAGAGGGGTCATGCTGCTAGAACTTTGGGCTCTCTGGGACGGGGTTCATTCGGCATTTGGTCCTGCCCTTCACCTTTGCTGATGATTGGCCCACCCTCACTGGAACCTGGTGGGGAGAGGGTTGAAGAGGAGAGGCCTTTGTTCTCAACCAGGGCGTCCCAGAAAAGCAAGTTGTTCATCTTTCCCCCTCCTGTCAGGACATTCTTCCCTGTGCTCAATTTCAAGTTCGTGTGTCTCTGGGCGGTCTAGCCAGAGCCTGCTCGCTGGCCATAGGTTGGAAGTTCCTGATAACTGAAGGGAAGTGAAGGCTTTGGTCTTAATGATGGTACAGGTAGAACATGGAGCGGTTATAAAGGCCATTTCATTTCCTGCTCTCATTTCAAAAGTCTCCAAGCTACACCCCACATCCTTTCTTAGTCTGTGGTGATGGCTGCCCTGGCCACAGCCTCAGCACCACCTGGTATAACTCCTCCAGCTGTGTGAGCATCAACCATGATGATCTGAGAATGTGGGAGTCCCTGGGGGTTCCTCTCATGCTCCCCGTCAGACCACATGCCATTGGTCCTTGCTGGTCCAAGATGACCTGGGTTGCTGATACCTTAGAGGATTCTGCCTTGCTCTGCCCCTCTTCATTGTCTACATGCACGTCTTCCCTCCCTTCCTCTGGCAACTCCATTCCTGGGCCACGATGTGCTGCAGCTGATGTTCTGGGCTCACAGCAGGGCCTGGGACCAAAGTACACTCCAGCGTCTGGGGTCAGTATTGAGGTGGCTTGGCAGGACTGTGTGGGAAGGAGGCTGTGGAGTATCGGTTTCCAGTGTTTGGCTGGGGCTGCCTCCCATTCATTCTTGTTTCTCTAGAGAGAGGACGTGGTCTTGTGAAGCCACATGCAATCTTTGGATAACAATAGCAAGCCATAAACAATATGGATACTTTCACCAGGAGGAGTGTGTGTCCCACAGTCCCTGAAGAGGGCCTTGGGCAGTGGCTGAAGCACTAAAGCGAGGTGGCTAGGAATGCAATTAGCCCCCTCCCACTACCGTTCCTCCATCCCTTATCTGCCTAATCTCTTGTGAAAGGAGGGGCTTCAGGCTGCCCTTGCATGGGTTGGGAGCCCTTGGGGATATGTGATATCATTTCCTCATGGGCACTGTGGGGTGGACCCAGGCTTCAGAAGACCTGGATTCCATTCCTAGCTCTGCTACTAACTAGCTGTATGTGCAAGCCCAAGCAACTCAGCTTCTTGAGCTTCAGGTCTTCATCTCTTACTTGAGAAAGATATGTTGGGTATCCTTGGAGATCTCTTTATCTCCAGAGTCCTTTGGCCAAATCAGTTCACTCTTGTGAGATTCACTGTGCCCATCAGCTGGCTCTCCTTTGAGCTGTCAGCACGGAGATGTTAAATATCACCATGGAAGTCTAGTGTTTGGCAAGTAAAGATACCAAAGACTTTTACAGTTGATATCTCTTATTTTCCAGAGTATCCCTGATTCTTCTCCTTAATGCTATAACACTCTTATAAGCCTATAAGACAGAGAGATTTCAGGTATACCCAGTTCAGGGTGTTTTTTTTTGTCTGTTTATTTTTTTAAGTACCAGAATGAATTTGTGCTGATGCATGAGGTCTCTAGGAGAAGGAGCAGTGATTTGCAAATGCTGTGAGGACCAGGGGCTACAGATTAGAATGGAGAGGCCCTCCTGCCAGTTCTTCATAAAGTTCCTGATCAGGTGGAAACTTGAATAACTGTTTTTGTCAGCATCAGAAAGGATTCAACAATGACACTTAAGGATAACTAAACTATTCTCTTAAATCGGAACTAGATTTAAATTTGGTTGGCCAAAAGTACCAATTACTTTCTGGACTATGGTAGCCAACTTTTAGACATTTGTCACAGGATCCAAATAGAACCTACTAGGTATAAATGTTGAAGTTGCAATATATACTTACTGAGAATTTACTATATTCCATGCTCTGTGTTGGCTGCTGAGGACAAAGCATAGAACAAAACATGTTTTTTTTTCTCTCATGGAGCATAACGTCTAGCCAAGGAGACAAACATCAAACATCTATGTACAGTAATTGCAGTAGTGAAGGAAGACAGGAGCTATGCAGACGAGATGGGAACCAAGGCGTTCAGGAAGGGCCTCCTGGAGGAAGTCATGTTTCAGCTGAGACCCAGTTAGGACTCGGCTGGATCTGGGGTGGGGAGGACTTTGCAGTGAAGGAAACAGTTTGAGGAGGTTCTGAAGTAGGAGGCTGGCTGGATGAGGAGGCGCTAAGGTGGGAAGCTGGTAGGAGCAGTTGGAAACCAGGGAGAAGGGCTGTGTGGCTGGAGACCAGGCAGGAGAGGGAGAGGTGCTAGTGCCTTAGAGAATGTGCATGTGATTAGGCCTGCTGTTGAGGCAACTTCAGAGAGGAAGAGAGAAAGGCAGAGAGTGAGAGACTGATTAGGCAGGACACGAGTTCAAGATGGTGACCTGGCTTTGCCTCTTTGTGAAATCAGTTTTCTGTTGGTTTACTTAGTGGCAAGCCCGTCTAGGAAACAAACTGGTAACACAGCTTACAAGAGACTGAGAAAGACAAGAGAGAGTCAGGTTATGATTGAAGAGTACTTATTTCTTTTGATGAGAGTACTCACACTCTCTTCTTGGGTGCCTTCTTCCTAATACCTGGGGACTGGAGGAATGGAATTTGTAGGGTTTAATGAAAAGGACAGCACACTGCAAGAAGGTGCATAGTGTTTGTTGGGCATTTCAGCTGAGCTGGGGAAATTTTCCTGTCCTGTCGTGTAGTTCACATTTCTTGCCACTGAAATAGCTGCGTCCCTCAGGTGGACGTGCTTGGGCTCTCCTAGAGAAATCTTTGTGTTCCCGTTCTCCTTTCTCTGACCACCAGATCCAAATTATATGTCACGATTCATTTTACTTGGACCTAAATTTTAGTTGCCTGATGGGATTTTGGAGCCCCTCATGATGATGCAGGCATTCCAGGTATCCAGGGACCTGAAGGTCTGCAATCCAATGTGGGTGCTTGGCTTTTCACTGGGAAGAATTCAAATGTGAGCCAGCGTAGAGCTTAAGGTGAAAGAGAATTTATTAGTGAAGCAGTGAGATAGAGAGTGGCTATTCCACAGACAGATCAACCCTTCCCTAGTGGGATTTACCTTTTTTATTGAGGCTCTTTTAATTGAAGGGTAGGGCATTCAATAAGGGGGAGAAATATTTGGGATTTTCCCCGGAAAAAGGATGGAGATATTTTGGAAGAGCCCCATCGGCCATTTTGTGTCCTTATATGGGCTTTCTGTTTCTGATGCTGGCAGTGTGGGGTATGCTAAGGTATTACAATGAGTGCATAATGAGGCTAGGGGTTACCACAGGTAAAATGAGTTGCCATATTGGATCAAGCTGGTCTTCTGTCAGTTCTAAGCCATAAATCTGTTGGGGGTTGGTCTAAGTATCTCCATGATAGTCCCTGTAGCCCTTACAGGTTACAGCCGTTTTGCCACACACCCTATCTCGTGATCACATTGATTATTTATTTATAAAATCTATTTTAAGGATGAGTTATATGCTCTGATGACTGATCTTTTCTACTTTGTTGTATTTGTGTTGGGTTCAGAAAATAGTGTTTTCTGATTTTGTTCTCAAATTATGAAGATATTTTGAACTTGTGAATTCCTTTGTCGGTCCATGAGACATTTTGAAAATGGGGGTGGAGGGGTGGGTAAAACAGGTGAAGGGGAATATAGTCAATAATATTGTGATAAGTTTTCAGGGTGACAGTTAATTACCAGACTTGGTAGGATTATCACACTGTAAGGTGTGTCAAAACACTATATTGTGCACTTGAAACAAATACAATATTGTATACCAATTAGATTAAAAAAATTGGAAAAACAACTCACCCAAAACAAAACAAAACCAAAAAAGTTCAAGGCAGTAAACCAGGATTACTTAGTCACAATTTTAATCTAACAGGAGTTGTTTTTCTCTAAGTCTCTCTTGTCAATCGCAGGAATTTCATGAGGATCTACTGTGTGTCCAGTGCTGTGCTAGGTGCTTGAGGAACACAAAAGAAGTTTCAGATACAGTCCCGACAAGAAACAGTCATTTCAGTCAGTAGTGGCTGACACCCACTGAATGGGCCACGTTCCAGGCCATGAAATGCACACCTCATATACTTTACCTCCAGTTCTCATGACAGTCCTGAGGTGTAACTCATCCTCCTTGTCCGATCAAGAAACTGAGACATACTTGGTTAGGGAACTTGCCCAATGACCCATGGCTGTAAAATCCAGGATTCAAATCTTGCTCTCTCTGAGTCTGAAGCCCACTCTTTCTACCCCCTACTGTGCCTCAAAGAATCCAAATACAGGGCAGAATGGAAGTCTGTTGGGCCTAGAGAATGAGGAACTTTTCTTCCTTCTTCTCTTTCTCTTTCTGCTTCTTCCCCTCCTGTTCTTCTTCTTTTTCTTCTTCTTCTTGTTATTTTTTAGCTCAGTCTATGTTAACCCCCAATGTTAGATTCCTGGGTTAGTGAAAAGGGCTTCTGCATTTGGTGATGATTCTACTCAGGAATTTTTGTTTTTTCTTCAGGAAACATAGCCAGTCACACCAGCTAATATTTCACATCAGCTCTCAAGTTTTTCTTTTTATGAGAAGGTAATAGTATTGCATGGCATAAAAGGAACACAATGACTAGATGTTAGCACCACAAAATTGCATTCTAGCTTTTATTTTCACTTGAAACAATTTCTGTTTGAGGAGAATGCAGAGGAAGAATGCTTTGCTGGACGCAAGTAACGCCCCCACATTGGGAACGATGTTGCATTACTATAAGGTGGGGCTGCAAATGATAAAGCCTCTTAAATTCACTATGGCTAACTAACTAAGGTAGAATTTTATATTCCACATAAAAATCTGGAAGATAGCCCAGGGCTGCTGTGACAGTTTATAGAATCAGGACTCTCGATACCTTGCTGTTCCTGACCTTGATTTTTGATCTAAGATGCTTATATCCATGTGCTAGGCAGTAGATTAGGGATAGGGAAGAAGTTGAAGGGGCAAAAGACATCTGCTTGCTGTCTCTGAAGAGGGTAGCCAGAAAGTACTTTACATCACTTCCACTTACACAACATGGGCCGGAAATTAGTGTTATGGTTACTTCTAACTGCAAGGGAGATAGAGTCTTGATTATAGATGCCATGTGCTTATTTAATAAATCAAGAAAAGGAGGATGACTGTCAGGGGACAGCTAGCGTTCTGCCACCAAGGCCACGGGACACGACCTTGGTCCTTCCAATCCTGTCTCAAACTTTGAACATCTGCAGCCACTGAATGGACATTGGTACACACTTGAGCCACTAATTCTATATAAAATTGAAAAAAAAAAACATTCACTGCATTTACAAATAAAAATGAAGACAAAACAAAATAAATTAAAATCAGTTATAGTGTAGATTTTGTCTTAGTGAGAGAGATGGTACTATTTATCATCTTTCACCAAAAACATTGTTTCTTGGGCCATACTGAAGAGCTGGGCTGTAGGTCAGCTGTAGAGATGTCTTTTTTCTTACTTCTTATTTTCACTAAATTAGAAAATCTTAAATTACAGTGAGAAGTGGCAGCAAGTGATCGATGACTCTGCCTAGTAGTTCTGGATATCGCAACCGTAGATAGGCACAGAAATTGGGGAGACTTCTCACCGAAGGCCACTTCCAGTGTTTTGCCACAGCTATGTCCGCCTGGCAGCTGAAAGATTGTTTCATCTTAGGGCTGCCTTGTAGATTCTCTATCCGTGCTTCGATTCAGTTTTAGTCACAAGAGCACGCCTTTACGTTCTGTTTCAGCCCTTGCATGAGGCTTTCGACTGTGCTGGCTAGCATGGCACACCTGTCTCTGGTGAGAGGAGGTAACTGGCAGTCAGAGCACAGCCCGCCTGGATTCAGATTCTTTTCTTGTCACGCTGCCTGTGTAACTGTGGACAAATTGTTTAAATGTCTCCTGCCTCGATTTCCTCAGCCGTTAGAGATGGTGACAGTGCCTGCTTCACAGCATGGCTGTGAATATTCTGTGCGCTAGAGCACACGGTCTCCTGGCTCTGTCCTGACACATGACACACACTCAGTAAACCAGCACCGTGGTTATTGCTATTCTTTTCAGGTATTTGTAAACTCTAGACCGTCCCCAGCTTTCATATCATGGTTCAGTATTCTTGCAAAATCCTGACTTCTTTTTTATTCTTTTCCCTTATAAACTATTATTAGCTTTTATTCCCAAAGAAGGGGCAGGTTCTGGATGTTTGAATTACTGAATATATTGGAGAGCCACCATTCACAGTAGCCCTGGCTGGTGTGGCTTAGTGGATGGAGCGCAGGTCTGCAAACCAAAGGGTCGCCTGTTTGATTCCCAGTCGGGGCACATGCCTGGGCTGTGGGCCAGGTCTGGAGTAAGGTGCACTGAAGAGGCAACAACCACACATCGATGTTTCTGTCCTTTTCTTTCTTCTTCCCTTCCCCTCTCTCTAAAAATAAATAAATAAAATCTTTAAAAAAATCACTGAAGTAGTCTTCATTTACATTATAAGCATCATAAAATGCCTTTTTATTTTATTCATCATTTCAAAAACATATGTGCGCACCATTATAGTCAGTGTACTTCAGTGGAGAAAACAGTCTTGTCACTTAATTCTCTGCCTGGCACACTGGAAAGGCAGACAGATGGTCAGAGGCTGTGCGTGGATGGTTTCCACTATTATCTTCAACACTAAACCGAGACTGGAGGGCGAGTGGTTGACCACCGACTGGTCTGTGTGAATGAAGCTGGGGAATGATTTTCAAAAGGAACACTGGTTTTATGAGAGCAGTGGCATCTTTGCTGAACACAGAGTTGGTGCTTTCCCTGTACTGGTCTCTGTGCATCCTGCTTCACAAAATACACAGTAATTTAACACAAGCCTCCTCTCCTCCTGTAGCATGGAGTCTCAGCGGGTAAGTGGAACAAGAAGCTGCAAGCCTGTCTCTACAGGGCACACGTGCTAGGTCCCCTCTTCCCACTCTACTCCTCAGAGGATATACCCTAGTGGCACGTTGGCCAGCACGCCAGGATCTTCCCGCTATGGTGCACAGGTCTGAGGTGACTTCCAACAGTCCTTTGTTGAAGGAATTTTGCTGTCATTTTGTTCTGCTCTCTCTGTGGCCATAGTGTTCATGATGAATTTTCCAGGTAGTTTTAGATGCTTCTTACAAATATTTTTCCTAGTGGTTCTGGTCTCTTTCATTCTGTATGGACGAAATTAATTAAATTATTGTCAGAAAGTATTTTTTCTTGTGTGTTCTTGTTCTGAAAAAATCTATTGAGGTTTTATTTGAAGGTGAGTAGAAACTGATGGTTTCACATCATAATCTGACCAGTTTTTAGAAAAGGCACTGCAGTCAGGGCCAGATGGATTGTTGAGTCGTTGAGACCTAATTTTCAGCCCTGGCCGGTGTGGTTCAGTTGGTTGGGTGTCGCCCCACAAAGCAAAAGGTCGCTGGTTGGATTCTTGGTTGGGGCACGTAGGAGAGGCAACAGATTGATGTGTCTTTCCTTCTCTTTCTCCCTTCCTTCCCTTCTCTCTAAGAATAAATATATAAGAAATTTCAAAAAAAGAGCTAATTTTCAAATACTCATTACTGCACTTCCTTACTTTTCATTTTTGTGTGAAATCAATATGCTCGCAGACCTTGACCTGGGACATGCTTGTACATGCACTCTATATGCACACTGGAGCCCTGTTCATGATTTATGTTCATGTTAGCATCTGGAGCTGCCTTATGTGCATTATTATTTATATCATTACTGTTAGGCTTAGGTGAACCTCCTTTGTGCTTTAGGGCTATGTCCAAGCACAATAGTAGAACACAAATACAAACTTAACGACAGTGAAAATATGTGAATGGAGACAAATAGCAGCTGTTACTGAATGCTGGCAGAGGCAAACCAAGTAAGTGCCATAAAGAGTTAATAGGACTTTTATGAAAATCATAATTGCTCACATTTCAAATCTGTGAACACAGTGGTTTTAACTTTCCCCCGAAGCCACCACACCCCAGGGACCACACTCTGGAGACACTACCCTCTGGGTTTTGATGAGAACGTTTCTGGATGGGGTATGGGGAGGAGAAGGCTGGCCCCTGGTAAAGTTTAAAGAGAACAAACCCCAGAAACTGGAGAAACACCAGCATAGGGCTTCTGGTTTGGGGAACCAGAAATTTAAGGTATGTTCTTATAAGTATTTCCATTTCTTCTTCCTTTGTACATTACAGAGTAAAAGCCAAGGATCCATCTTTGTCCGGATACATGCCCCGTGGCAGGTGCTGGCCAGAGAGGCAGAATTCTTGAAGATCAAAGTTCCCACCAAGAAAGTATGAACATGTTTCTTCTGGGTTTGGGGGCCCCTTAAGGGCTGGATAAATGTGAATAATTTGGGAACAGGGTGAGGTGGGACATGGGTTTTGTGACGCTGAAGTCACGCTTACTTCCCCAGGGACACTAAGTATGGGGCAATGATGTAGGTGGGACAGGAAAGAGAATTGGGGTAGGGAGAGAGGCTGGGTTTGGAAATCCTCTCACCTGGGAGCTCCACCTGGGATGTGTTCCACGAGAAGCCAAACATGGCCCTGATCCAGCTTCTCAATTTCTCCACTGTACCTTCTTTCTCCCTCTCCACAGCGTCCCAACACTGCCAGGCATTTTATTTGAGAATGTAGCAATAAGAGCAGGCAACAAGCCAGGCTGATTGGGTCAGCAGCATGCAGGGGACAGTGCGGCAACCTTGCCGTGAATGTTCTTGTTCTGACTCTGCCACTAAGCATTGTGTTTGGTGGGTTTTGCTGACCTCTTCTGTAAAATAGAATGCTCCCAATCAGAAGAGTTGATCAAAATTATTTGGGAATATTTTCAAAACGTTCATGCCAGTGTCTCATCTTGGGGTTTTGATTTTTTTTTTGTATTTGGGAATGGGGTTCTGGCGTCAGTATTGCGAACAAAATCCCCAGGAGGTTGTGACCCATATCTGGGTTGAGAGCCACACAGTTTAGATGGTCTTTGATGTCCTTTTCAGCGATATGATCTACGTATGTTTAAAAACCTTCCCAGGGAATTCCTAGGTGACAGTCTTCTAGTAAACAGAATCTGGAAAACACCTTCAGAAAGCAAACAAGGCCGCAGATTCACCATTCTCTTTCTATTAGGCATTTTAGGGGATATGTGTGGATACTGGCTTTGGCCATTTGAGATGTCCCTAGGAAGGGTCTTGGGGCAGCTGATAATCTAGTTTAATCTAGTTTAGTTTTTGAGTTTAGCCATGAGTGATCTATGGTGATCTCTCTCTTTATCTGTCTCCATCTCTCTCTGCTTCTTTATCTCTGTCTCTGTATCCTTGTCATATACTGCCCCCCACTACACACACACAGCATAGTGTCATTTCACAAGTGGTGGCCGAGCTCTGCAGAGATCTTCCTCATTCTAACTACCATAATTTCCACCCTCTCCATCACTGACAGAACTCCATTTTTGTTGCCTTCTGTACCACCATGTCACCTGCCTTCTTGACCATCTTCACTATCATTAGCATCCTTAGAGTCAACAACACCATTCTGATGAGCTTTATTGGCTATACTTACACTATCTTCACTACCAACAGATTTACTGTCCCCTTCAAAACTCACTCATCAAGTACCATCATGTGTGATGTCATTATGAATCCCTGACTCAAGGAGGACAAAGTCAGGGGTTCTGGGTTTTACAGGTTCATTACGATAGATACTACCTCCAAGGCAGGTGGACACATGCCTATTAAACAGTGAACAAAGACAGACATGAATATTAGCTACAAACTCCTGCCAATAAAATGTTTTGAGGTCAGATGTCTGAGTGTCTTGTTTTCATAAGGACCGCACTGTGACCTTTTCTCCCTCAATTGAACTGCTGCATTCTTTGTTTCTTAGTTTTAAAACGTTCACTCCTATTGCTGCTCTCCTCAAATGCAATGTGTCATCTTTGTTCTAGATTTTTGCTCCCCTCCACTGGTGTTCTTCCAGTCTGCTGGCAATATGACCTAAGGCTTAGCCTTGGATAGACGCTTCTGCTTTCCTCCAGTGGTGTCCTAACTCGGCCAACCCTTTGTCTTCTCTTTCTTCTGTCTTCCTTCTAACTTCAGTATGTATATTGCTTCTTCTTTCTCTGGTTTTTCTGAATATCTCATGTTCTGTTAATCTCATTCTACTTGCATCTTACTTCCTATGTTTTTATCTTTGCTGGCTGGTCCACGGAAAGAAGGTGAGCAAAACTCTAACACCCATGTGACTACTTCTGTTCCCCAGGACGATCCCATTAGCAGGAAACCTAGGGACACAGAAAAAGTGTGTGTCCTTCCTCCACTTGCTCCTCTTTGTCTCTCCTTCCCATCTTTCTTTCACTCCCATGCTTTTTCTTCCCTTCTTCCTCTCCCTTGCACCTCTCTCTCCTGATGCCCCTCCTGGCCTTCCTCTTGTTCTTTCAACACCCTTCCATGCCTCTCGATTCTCTACCACTTTCTTCTTTTCCTCATTCCCGGACTCATTCCCCAAGTAGTGCCTGTCTCTGGTCCCTCTGGTCTCTGCTTTTCCTTTCACAAGCTCGTACCTTTGAGAGCTTATCACTCTCAGAGTTTATATGCCTCCAAACATTTATCCTATTGGAACTTACCACCTGTAGTTTAGGTGGTACCCACACTTGAATTTGTAGATGTGATGATTAAGGCAAGGACATATTATCACACAGCTATCTCTGAGTTTCCCTCTGTTTAAAATTTTTTTTTTTTGCAGTTTTTTACAATTCAAATATGTCTGGCACATAGCCTTGTGTAAATTTAAGGTGTACAATGTGTTAATTCGATACATTTATCTATTGTAATACGATTGCCATTGTAGCAATAATTAGCACCTCTGTCACATTATATAATTATTTTTTCTTTTTAGTTGTTGGAATAATTAAGTTCTAGCCTCTTAGCAAGTTTGATGATTATAATACAATATCATTGTACATTCTACATGCACTCTACTGTGCATTAGATCTCTAGGGCTTATTTACCATTTGTTGCAAGTTTTACCTTTGAACAACATCTGTTCTACTCCCTCCCTTCCTTCCATTCCCCAGTAACCAAGATTTTACTCTCTGTCTTTACAAAGTTTAGATTTTTAGATTCCACATATAAGTGATAATATACAGTCCTTTTCTTACTCTGACATCTCACTTGGCATAATGTGCTCAAGTTTCACCCATGTTGTTGCAAATGGCAGGATGTCCTCCTTTCTCATGGCTGAACAGTGTTTCATCCTGAATGTACACTGCATCTTCTTTATCTGTTTTTATGCTGATGGGCCCTTAGGTTTTTCCCACCCCTCCTTCCCTTTTATTTTGGAGGCTTAGCATGGCAGCGACTTCACTAGACAATCCTCAGAAGGTCAGACTTTAGTCTTGGTTCTGCACTTGATTGTTGTGTCATGTGGGGATGTCACTTCATCTTTTAGAGCTTCAGTTTTCTCATCTGTGATGTGGGCATGCTAATACCTGCCCTATTTTTCTTAGGAGGTTGTTGTAGGAATCTAATTCTTAACCAGTACTATGGAAATACAGGAGTTCATTATTGTGCCTGTGTTCTCAAATCTTTTTAAGCATATTCTAGTCCCCCAGTCAATTTCCCAGCTGACCCAATAGGCAGCCAACCCTGGTGGAAATCCCACAGTAGGAGAGTCTTTGGAGAGACGCTGAGGGCACAGAAATAGTCCGCGGTTTCAGAGAGCTAGAGTCAAGGGCACAACGGGAAGCATGCACGTGCCCAGACATCAAAACACTAATTAGATGGTGTGCCAAATAGCAACTCGTTAACACAGGACAGATTCTGCCTGTAAATATGGTGGGCCAGAGAGTCAGGAGAACAAAGCCAGTTGGTGGGGCCTCCTACCAGACTCCAGGTATAACACAGGATATGTCTCCAAAGTTTCTGCGCCCCAGACTTGACACAGGTGGACAATTCTGACATCCTTCTGTGGATTCAGTCACATGACCCAGATCTTCTTTATATTCATAGAATGCAGTGGCTTGTCATTGACCTCACAGCAGGTGTCATAATCAGGAGACATAACTTGGTATGCTGGGTAGGATGCATATGTTTTTAAAAGTTAATCTGAGACCTGATCCCAGGGCAGGGGTGGGGGTTAAACCTAGTTCCTGAGGTGAGAAAGGAGCATGGAAGGGAAAATGGGATAGGGAAGTCTATGGAGAGCAAAGGCTGGGTCCAGTGGCATTTTTGTCCTTTTTAAATGGGTCTGGGAAGTGACTATAATGAGAATACATTATGTTTGCAGAAAGCCACATCCTGGTGGCAGGGGGAACATAGAGGAAGCCTGACGCATGGTATGGGATCATCTAAGCGTCCTCCTGGCCCATGGAAGCTTGTGTTATAACTCAGTGGGCTCTGGAGAGACCAGGAAGATGGGGAGGAAATCACGAAATCAAGATCTCAAACCTGGACAAATCCATCGTAATGCGTCCAGGGACTCAGAGTCCTGAGCACGGATATTAACTGGGAGGGGGAACCTTGGAAGGAAGCATTTGTTTTCCAAAAACAACAACAGAAGAGCCAGCATTTGTGAGGGACACTCATCCATGCACAGGAAGAGGGTGGGAAGGCCTGGCCTTTGGCCCCGAGCAGCTTGGGAAGGGTTGAAATGGTTGCTTTCTCACCTCTGTTCATTACCAAGGTGGCCTTTCTAGATTGTGTTCAGCATCTATGTTTATTTCTCATTCACTTTCATGTATATGAACGAATATCTCTCTTTCTCACCTCTTATCATTCTCTTATTCTCCAAGTGCTGCCTGCAGCAGAGACAAGGTCAGAAATGGATGAAGGGGAGATAACCAAGTTCATTTTTATCAGCGAAACCATGCTAATCCAGCCAGAGTCCACTAAGTTGCGAAGTGACATGTCTGGGATGGGTGAAAATCACTTTTGTCCAATCGGTCAAAGCTTTTGTAGTTATTATTAATAGAGTGAGTAATATCGTAGGGGTCATGCATGCTGTCCCCAGGAGCCTGTAAGGACTTTAGCTTTTGAGTCCTTTCCATGCAAGTAGATGCTGTTAACTTCCAGCAAGTCATACCTTTTTTAGGCAACTAGGCTCGGAGCTCCCCTCATCTCCAAACCAGGAGTAATAAATGTCACTGAGAACTGTTGTTAAGAGCAGTGATGATATGTTTAGGATGCCTAGCATAGAGGCACATGCAACACAAGATGACTGCTATTGTTACTGTCATTGGTATTGTTGTTCATATTCGATGTGTTGGGCAGCACAGCTGGCATCAGACCGGGGCTGCTCCTTCCTGCTATTTCCTTTCACAGCCAACATCTGTAGTGTTGGGGGCGGGGGGGACAGGCCCAGTCCCTTACATCGGCCAAGGCAGCCAGAAGCCCAGACGCAGAATCAGTGGAGAGGCGGGAACAGATGGCCTTTGGACTGTGTGCTGGGGGATTTCTGTTTCCTACAGCATGGGTCCTTGGGGTGTCTGTAAACATAATGGCTCCATGTGCGAGGTCTGCAATGCAGTCATTGAGAAAGCCAGCAGGCCCCCCAGCACAGGAGGGACAGCTTGAAGGCACCCATTTCAAAGGACAGGCAGCAGGTGTGACGAGTGGAGACCTTGAGTTCTACTCCTGGCTCTGCCCCCATGAATTTAGGGTTGATTCATATCTTAGCTTATTTCCCCAAACAGGACTGGACATGGATTACAATCAAAAGCATAAATACAAATGGATCATTTAAAAGGACACATAAAAAATTATATAATTGAGGAGGAAGTAGGAATATGTAGGGAAGTAATGGAAACTGAAATAAAAGGCAATGATGATTAAAGCAAGTGAGTCAGATTTCATTCTGAGTTTCCTAGTAGCCAAGGAAGAAAGGGCTGTGACTCACGTAGTGTATAGAAATGAGCATCTGTTTTGTCAGAGGAGGCAAATTTTTCCTGTTGTTAGAGCATGATTGTTACATAAAATTCATGAATAATATAAAGGACATATTTTCAGTAATGAGTTCATATAAGCTGCTGGAATGTTCTTTGTATGATCATTTCTTAATTGATTCTGGATAAAAACTGAGGATGTAATGTTGAACTGTATTTCAGAAAGGGTTGTACTACAAAATAAAAGGCAAATTTCTGATGCGCTAATTTAATTCAAAGGTAAAGGTTGGAGCAGAAATACCAATCACACCTTAACTCTCTCTGTGCACTCCATGTTTTGAAATATTTTAATCCACTAAATTGCATATATTAAGCAATAATTTATCTTCTCTTTTTCATTAACTGAAACCACATATAACTGTCACTGGTCAATGTGAGAAAATTGGTGTTACCTTGCTGAACTAATATAATCCCAGCTAAAAAGCAAAGAAACTTGACATTTGTTAGCCTGAATGGCTCCTTAAGAGGGAAATACTAATTCCCTTAAGTTTTGTCAATTATTGGAAGTCATTCTCAGATGCCTATTACTGTCTCTCGGGAGATTCTGATTTGATAACCTTGGTTTTTGCAAAAGTTCCACAGGAAGAGCCTCCGCGTGCATGGTGCCCACCTCACTTTAGGGACCTGGTCCAGATTGGAGGCTTGTATTAGTCAGGGTTCTCCAGAGAAACAGAACCAGCAGGATGTGCACATGTGTATATTAAATATGTCTGTGACAAGGAATTGGTCCAAGTGATTTGGGAGGTTAAGAAGTCCCGAGGTTTGCAATTGCCAATCTGGAGGCCTAGGAGAGCCAGTCCAAATGCTGGCAGGCTGAAGAGCCAAGAAGAGCCAAGGTTTAAGTTTGAGCCCAAAGGCAGGAAAAGATCAATATCTGAGTTCAGCAGGTGGTCAGGAGGGGCCCTTTTTTACTAGTGGGAGGGTCAGTCTTTTTGTTCCATTTAGGCATTTAACTGATTGAGTGAGGCCCACCACATTAGGGAGGGCAATCTGCTTTACTCAGTCTACTCATTCAGATGTTCATCTTATCCAAAAACACCCTCATGGACACACCCAGAATATCTGGGCACCCCATGTCCCAGTCAAGTTGACACATAAAATTAACCATTGCAAGATTTGTACTTTTAAGGCCCATGATCCTCTTTGTGGTAGGCTGAATGGCGGCATCCAAAAGCATATGTCCAAACCCTAACCCTGGGACTTGGGGAATGTGATCTTATGGGTCATTGGAAAGAAGGTCTTTGTGGACATAATTAATTAAGGATTTCAAGATAAGGTCATCTTGGATTTAGGGTTCACCCAAATCCAATGAGTCTACCCTAAGAGAAATGTAGAAAGAGTTTTCAGACACACAGACACACAAGAGAGAACTCTCTGTGAAGACAGAGGCAGAGATTGGAGTGCTGTAGCTTCAGGCCCAGAAATGCCTGGGGCCATCAGAAGCTGGAAAAGGCAAGGAAGCTTTTATCCTTAGAGCTGTGGTAGGAAGCACAGTCCTGCCGACACCTCTATTTTAGATTTGAGGCTTTCACGACTATGGCAGAATAAGTTTATATCGTTTCAAGACCCCACCCCTCCTGGTTTGTGGTACTTTGTTATGGCAGCCCTAGGAAATGAATACATTTTTCCTTTGGGCAGAGAGCAAAAAGCAGACAACTCAAGACCTGGGGCTCTGGTAGGCTTGTTGGCTTGCTCTGCATCCCAAGAATCTACTTTTCACCTGCTGAGGTTGCTTGAAATACACTTGTTGACTTCTTGATGCTGGGTTTTGGGGATGTCTACAGGAGTCTTTGCACAGGCATCCTCCTGTATGACCTTGGCGTGTCTGCATCTACTGCACATTCCGTTCCTGCTTTGATGAGATCAGAGAGTCTTGGGAGAGCTCACTTTAGCATGGGTGGTGGAAGGACACCCGGTGTGACTAAGAAAAGCTGCTTATTTATCTCAACAATTATTCTCTCATTTATGCTTCTGTTTCCAAAAATTATCATCGGTTTGATTGAGGTAAAGCTTCAGCTTTAGTGAAGGGTATCTGTAGAAGAAGCATGTTAGCATATTTTAAAGCTTGCCCCTATTTTATACTTTAAAGAGAAAGTTTCATAAAACCACTCTCAACAATGTAAATCAAAACAAAATAATACCTTAAAATAAGAAGAAACTAGTAACCAAAGGTATAAGTTGGTAAATAGATAATTAAATTAATTGTTTTAAAGGTAGCTGATACTTCCTATGTGCTGGGCTCCTTGATAAGCATTATTTTGTTGTTATCTTCACAATAATAATATGAGGTAGGTTCTAGCCTTGGGCCATTTTGTAGATAAGGAAACTGAGGTTCAGAGAGGTTAATAAACTTACCTAAGGCAGCACAGAAGGGGTCAGATTCAGGACTCAAAGTCATTGCTGTTGGCTCCCAAGTTATGCTTCCACCATCTCACTTTACCTAAGAATCCATTACTAGGGCTAGAGGGAGCATAGTCTAGAACAGAATTTCTCAAAGCATAAACTGTAGAATAATAGTCTTTTGTTTTAGCAAAAAATCCCATGATTCCATAATCTAACAAACTCTAGAAACTCTAATTACTACAACTTATCTGACCCATTGAAAGTTCTGAACAGCCTTGCAATAAAGAAAATGGTTCAATTTTGTTCATGTTGTTTCCTGCTAAACACCGATATGTTACTAACGGGTGTATTAGCAGGTATCCTGGGAACTAGTGGTCTGCAGAACATGCTTTGGGAAAGTCCACCCTAGATTAAGTTACCCTGGACTGGCAAAGGTAACACACTTAGATTTTTATTTTTTCAATGTCACAGAGTAGCTCATTAAGTTATTTAACAGTCCTGGATTATAGCTTTCTCATCTGCAAAGTAAGGAGGTGAGAACCTAAATTCTCTGTAATGGCTTTAGAATGCTGTGGTCCACATGTACACCAAATGACAATTTGTAAATGTGTTCATTCTTTCCCTGTTACTGATGTTAGTGGAGGGAGCTGGGAACAGATAATCCTTGAGGTCATTTGCTCTGACTGTGCACAACTATCTGAGAGCAAACGTGCCTCCCTCCGCCCCGTCTTCAATGCTGTGTTTTAAATGAGGCCGTGAGTGCACTTAGTCTGTGATGCCCGCCTCTCACCTGGGCTGCCCTGGAACCGTGAGGCTGGCCGTGTCTCTGGTTTTCTCTGAGCTCTCATCACGTGCTGGGCTGCTCTCTTCCCAAGTGTGCCTGACTGTGGAGCCTGCGTCAAGCTCCCTGATTTAGTCTTGTCAAAAGGAGAATACGTTACTCTTCCCAGGGGCTGGACCTTTTCAGATGCCTTAAATATTTGCCTCTGGTCCTCGAACAATATCCTCATCCTCCCTAGATAAACAGTAAACAATAAGGACACTCATCCTTTGTGTCCCCCACCCAAATCTCACTTCCCTCATAGCCCCTCCTCTGTTCGTTTAGCTGAGCTGATGTCACCTCTGCTTACAGTCGGTAGTTTTCTTACCTGTTAGTTTTTATTTAACTGCTTTGGGCACTTCACTCTGTGTCTCCAAATGCACCATAATCCCCCAAGAGCAGAAACTGTCGTTTATGTTACCTGTGTATTCCCTGTAAACTCTGGTACGGTGTCCCATAACTAACAGACGCTCAGTAAATACCAGGGAGATCGATTGATTCATGCCAAGTAATTCCTGTTCCCCCCTCCCTAGGATCTCCTTGTTGCTGTGATCCTCGGCAGGATAGCAGGGATTTCAGCTCCGCACAAAAACTTACGGTGGGAGAGACACTCTTTTCCCTCCTCGCCCTGACCAACTCCTTTTATCAGGTGGCGATTTTGATAGTTGAGTGAATTCTCCCTGGTGACCAGAAAATAAAAAGCAGGAGAGATTCCATGAGTTTTATTAAGGATGGAGAACTTGTAGAGCCTGGGTCTTGGGCAGAGGGTCACTGTGTACTCAGCCTTCAGAATGCCTTGCAGAACAGATTCTTTTTGTTGTTATCATCAATAATTTTTAAATGAACCAGAATTCTTGCTGTTTCCATAAGGTTGGCTGTAGGTGGGGCCTTTCCCCTGTTGTCATTGCCTGTTCCCAAACATTTGTTTTTAATAGAGGCACAGCTGAGAGGATTTGGGTTTATATTTGATATATTATGGGCTTTTTGGTGCATACTCTTTGATTGCTATTTAAATCGGCTGGAAAGAGTGCAGGATACTTTGAATTTTTATTCTTTTTTCTTTTTGTTTTCTGTAACCCTTCTCATCTTCAAAAATCAGGAAAAATAATTGGTGCCACTTAAATGCTGCGGTGTGAGCACGGAACCCGAGTCGGCGCGTGGCCACATTCTAGACTCGCGCCCTCGGACGTGGGGAGACCGTGGTGAAGCTGGAGGTGTGGAAATGTGATGGCACTTTCGTTAACAGTGAAGCTGAGAGTGTAATGGGAATTGAATCTGATTTCTTTTTAAGTTGGTTTTAGACTCATGCTTAAAAAAATATTGACATAGAAGTGGTGGTTTTCTTTTTAAAAGCCTCACTCATGCCTGTTTAAATTGGGGTAACACAGGCCAGGCTGGGGCTGCCTAGGACCCAGCCACTGGACCCAGTGCTGGTGGGGCTGAGAGCAAAGGGCAGTGGATAGGCTGACCATTGAGTTTATCACCCATGGTCGGGGGGAGCTTTGGGCGTGAAAGAGTGATTGATGACTATGCCAGGATACAGTCGTAAACCCAGAGTGTCCTGAGTAACTGGGACATGTGGTCGCTCTCCATGGGTGCCCAGCTTGGCCATGGCTGCCCCAGGGGGTGTATGGGAAGGGGCTAGCAGGAGGGGAGAGGCAGAGAAATAGCCAGGGGCAGTCAGCTTCTGGCACTTGGGGCTCATGGGCAGTGCTCTTCTTACCCAGTAAGAACTGGATAAGGAGATGTGCTGGCTCATAATGGCTGTCAAAATGGGACTGTTAGATTTTCAGGGATTTTGGAAGATGGTTCCTATACCATCAATGCCTTGAAATTGTGCACAGTGGGCATGCAGCGGTGCTCCCCGCTCACAGCTCTGCTTTCCATGGTTTCAGTTATCCACGGTCAACTGCAGTCAAAAAATACTAAGTGAAAAGTTCCAGAAATAGACAGTTCATAAGTTTTAAATTGCACATGGGTCTGGGTAGTGTGATAAAATCTCACGCTGTCCTGCTCCATCCCACCCGGGACACAAATCATCCCCTTGTCCTGTGTCTCCACACCGCATACACTCCCTGCCCATCGATTACTTAGTTTTCTTGGTTACTGGTACTCTGTTTTATGGTGTGTATGTGTGTGTGTGTGAGAGAGAGAGACACGCACACATTCATGTAACGTTTATTACACTATATTGTTATAATTGTTGTTGATCTCTTACCATGCCTAATTTACAAATTAAACTTCAACATAGGTAGGTATAAGAAAAAACAGAGTGTACCTAGGGTTTGGTACTCTGCGTGGTTTCAGACACGCATTGGGGGACGTGGAACACATCATCTGTAGATAAGAATGGGGGCTACTACATTTATTCCATAGAAATCAGCATGTTACAAACTAGACCCTTGACCAGAGAGCTTGCTACGTATTTCCCAGCCCCTCATGGATGAGAGCACTGAGAAGAGGAACTGAGCACAAAGGCCAGGTCGGACCATTGACAAGATCTGTCCCACGGCGGGGGCAAGGTCCAGCCTGAGGGTGTTATGTGATTTCTGCCATGGCATTAAAGGGCTATTTGTTAGAGAAGGGCATTAAAAGGACCGTGTATATGCCAGATTCTGTATCTGCCACCTCTAGTACAGAAATTGATTTCCCACCACTCCCCGACTTGCTCACTCTGCTCCATCCACACTGGCCTCCTCTCTGTTCCTGCAAAATGCCAAGCATGTTCCCATCTCAGGGCCTTTTTGCTTGTCCTTCCTCCTGCCTGGAGACCTTCCCCAGATGCCCCTTACTTCCCCGGAGCCTCAGCTCAAGTGTCCCCTTCTCAGACAGGCCTCCCAGCCCCGCTATGTGGAGCAGGCTCCCCCACCACTCTCCATTCCTTTCTCTTGTGTTTTGCTCAGCTACCTGATACTGAGTGTCATGTTTGTGTCTTTGTTTGTTGTCCGTGTCCCCACTACATTGGCAGCCCCAGGAGGGCAGGTATTTTGTTGGGCTGTATTGGCAGCACCTAGAACAGGGCCTACTATGGAGCAAGCACTGAATCAGTATTTGTTAATGAGTAAGAGAATGACTCTCATGAGACAGACCTAATCCATTGATGGTGGCTTGCTGGAGAGTGATGCTGACATGGGTCCCGAGGCTCCATCCAAGGGCATTAGGAAGGAATCCTGCAAGTGTGGGGAGTGGCAGCATAGTGGCACATGCCCCGTAGTGGCCACACCTGATCTGGTTCCTCAGTAGTCTCTTTAGTTAGCACAAAACATGTCAGAAGAGTCTAATCGTAACTGGAATGGGACTTGGTTGTGTATAAGGGTTCATGGCCCTTTGGAAGTTCACATTTTCCATCCATCCATCCATCCATCCATCCATTCATCCATCCATCCAACCATCCATCCATCCATCCATCCGTCCAACCATCCATCCATCCATCCATCCATCCATCCATCCATCCATCCATCCATCCAACCATCCATCCATCCATCCAACCATCCATCCATCCATGACTATTTATTGAGTATCATTGTGTATGAGGTACTCTGATGAGGGCTGGTGACTCAGTGGTGACTACAGCAGGCCCTGGCTTCATATGGCTTTGGTGTGTTGAGGATTCAGAAGTTAGAAGTTAGCTGGTTATGAGCTGGGAGACACTCACAGAAGAAAAAGAACAGAGTGGACAGAGAGCCAACCGGAGGAAACTAATTTAGGTGGTGGTGGGGCAGGGTGAAGGGAGGCGCCATTTGAGCTGAGGCCTGAGGGCTGGGTAGGAGTTGTCCAGAAGAGGGAAGGACCTGTCCTGCAGGCCAAGGTAGGAAAACCCTGGCATGGGCGGGGAGCTGAGAGGAGGCCAGTGTGCGTGCAGCACAGAGACTGTGGGCAGAGGGGGGTGAGGCTGGCAGAGAGGCAGGAGGCACAGCTTGTAGGGGCCCAGTCAGCCATGTAAATAGTTTGGATTTTATCCCATCTTTTAAAGTCAGCAAACATTCATTCATGTGTAGAAGACTTGCCGAAACAGAATTAAAAACCATAAATGAGTGCAGAGTTAGACATCAGAGAATGTGTAGTTTGTAACTACATTTCTGTCTACATTCAGCAGTGCTATAGACAGGAAATTGACCTGTAGGCATAGGTAGGGATGAAGACACTGATCAGCTCCTGTTCTTGGTGTGCACAGAGTCTACCTTTGGGCTCTAGAATGCAGCTGATCTTAGTGCTTGGTGCTGTTTGCCTTTAATTGGTGAATAGCTTGACACTCACTTGTGAGGATCAGTGTGCTTGTACATGCAGCTCCAAGGTCTGGTCCTGTGCTTGAGTGTGTGCATGTGTCCCTCCCTCTGCTCTCTCAGGCACCAGCAGGAACAACAGTGGATGAATTCTGCTGCATCTTTAGCTTCTCTTCTTTATAACTTCTTTAGTCCACAGGCTTCCACCCCTGTCCAGCTAGTGGCTCATGGGGCTACCTTCTATACTATTGACTCTGTGCATATGAGCATTCTGATATTAAAGGTGAATAGGTGGGTGTGATGATAATCTTCAGCCTCTCAAAATGAGGGAGATTGACCTTCAGTTATCCAGTGATTGGAGGAACAGAGGAAAGCACAAATAAATTCAAAGAGGCAGATAATCTGAATTAGTGCCTATTGGGCTGTGGGGTGTAAGCAGCATACCTGTACACCCCTGGGCTCACTCTCTGCATCTTTCAGCCTGCCTTTGCTCTTCCTGTTGACTTTTCCTACCAATTGGAGAGAGAGAACCTCTTAGGTCACTATAGATAGGTGACTCATGGGTAATCAAGATTATATTGTTTATATGCCAGGTTGTTACACCTCTTTCTTGATCTTTGGGGTCATTGGGCATGTTAGTAAACCTTTCTGTGCCTCGGTTTCTTTATCTATAAAGTGAGGCCAGTAACATGTATATGTCCCTGTAGCCTTGGTTCCTTGCATCCCAGAAAGGGACATGATCCCAATGTAGAAAAAAAACCCAAATCAGTCCTCCGACCACACTGCTGTACCCTCTGGAAGAGAGAGACAGAGCGAGACAAGGGGAAAAAAGAAGTAAGAAGAGAAGGGATCTCAGTAAACCTCTTAGACTGTGACAATGAGGCCAAAGTGAGCTTTTATGAGAACCACATTTGAGCCCTGGGATAAAAAATAAGAGCAACATACTTTAAAAATTATTTATGATTTTAAGCACATGAAAGGCGTATCGTGTACCCAGGGAGGGCATAATGGGGAACAGCTGGCTAACATGTGTCTTGCCATTTCTGAGGATGTTCATAATTCTCTGATGTCCAAGAATAACAGTAATAACGATGCCGCTGCTGATTGTATTAATAATAATAAAGAGGATCGGGTGCCTTTCCTGGATCCTGCTGAACACAAGAGAAGAGCCCGGGCTGCTAGGTTTGGTGGGGGCTGAAAGGGAGCTCCAGTCTGCTTCCTTCTCAGGGGACCATGGAGCCCTTCTAAGTTTCAAAGGTTTAAGGAAAAAGTCTGGATGGGGAGTCAGGAAGCATGGGTTCCAGGCCTGGTTTCACCATGAACTCTGGTAATTGCCTTGCCCCTCTGAGTCTCAGTTTTCCCATCTGTAAAATAGCAGCGCTGATACTACTTGACAGGCACACCTTGCAGAGTTTTTGTGGGCCCCGGCGAAATGGTGCCCATGGAAGGGCTGGGTATATCGCAAAGCGTTCTGTCTGCGGAAGGCAGCATTGTCATCTTTGTACTTCTCCAGCACTTGGTACACTCAGCCACCAAGCTCAGCGCCAGGCATGTAGGCAGTGGCTAGAAATGTTTGTGCTGTGAATGAAGGTGTCTTTTACATTAAATGGTTAAAGTTGTAGAGTGTTAGACGTGGACAATACTTTAAGAGCCTTTGAGTCCAGTCCTCTCTGTTATGGTTTGTTAGGTGGGTCTGCAGCAGTGCTCAGTCTCAGGCTAATTACCCCCACTACAGAGTGAGTACTCTACCCACTGCCCTGGCAATAATGAGGTTTTCCATTCTGGCTGGTGGGAATAGGTGCTATTCCCAATCCTTTCAGTTGTGGGCAGTTTTCTTAGGCCCATGCTGCCAGTTACTCAGGGGGACCATCTGCAGATCTCTTGTTTTTTTTGTGAAGTTCTTTCTCTTGGGCACGCTGTCCTACAAACTCTAGTTGCTTTGGTTTACCCAGACTTATAGTTTGTCTCTGCAGCTCAGAGAGTTTGATGGCCTCCACTTGTTTCCTCTTCCTGCATTGTGGCCCAGAACCTCTCTCAAGGCAGTGAGCTGGAGCAGTCATAGACTCACCTTGTTTGTCTCCATCTTCCAGGAACTCCTGATGTCCAGTAGGAGGAAAACTGTTATTCTAGTCTGTTCAGGCTGCTATAAGAATATACCACAGACCTGGTAGCTTATAAACAACAGAATTTTTTTTTCCTCACAGTTCTGGAAGCAGGAAGTCTGAGACCAGGGTGCCAGTATGGTCGGGTGAGGGCCCTCTGCCCAGTTCATAGCTGATGCTTTCTTGCTGTGTCTTTATACCATAGAAGGGGCTCCGGAGTTCTGTGGGTTCTTTTTTTTATAACAGCACTAATCCCATTCATGAGGACTCCACCCTCATGACCTAATCACCTTCCAAAGATCTCACTTCCTCATACCATCACTGCGGAGATTAGAATTTCAATATATAAATTGGCAGGGCCAGGGGTGGGGGCACAAATGTTTAAACCACAGAAACCATCATCTCATGTTTTTTGTCTGAATGTTTTGGTTGTTTCAGGTATGGTAAGTCTGGTCCCTGTTTCTCCATCACAGTGGGGAATGTGGAAGGTGAAAGTTCCCGTTTCTCGCTTTAGAAATGATGGACCCAAGAGGGAGAGTGACTTGCCCAAAGTCACACAGCTCGTTTGTATCAACAAGGACCAGGACCCAGGTTGTTCAATCAATAGATGTTATTGAGTTCCTAGCACACAGATTATGGTCCTTGCTCTCTCTAGAAGTCCATATTCTGTTGGGGAGACAGATGGGTGGACTGAGAATAAGAGAAGAGCATAACAAACTTTATGACACAGGTACTTTTTCACAGGGTACTAAGGAAGCATGGCAGGGAGTGGGTGGCTAAGGAAGGTTTCCTGGAAAAGTTGATACTTGAACTTAGTGGTGAAGGAAAAGGAGTAATCCAGGTGGCAAAAGAGGGGAGAAGTGTTAGTAATAGATGCAACAGGTGCAAAGGCGTGGAGGTAGGAAGCAGGTCCTTTGTCCTCCAAGCTTAGTGTCAATGGTATGGTGCCACGGGACTATCCACCCATGTTTTATTGTGTGTATGTGTCTGAATCCGTCTCCCCAAAGTCCCTGAAGCCTGGGAAATCTCTTGTCAACATGAGTCGTGATGGTATTTGAGCTTGGGAATGTTTATGTAGGGTTTTAGTCACAACTGGGGAGCAAATGTTACCTTGAGGTTTCTGGTGGGATGCTGGTGTTCTGCACCTTCTGTTTTTTCTTGAGGGCAGACAGTATTACTCTCAGTGAATTGGAGCACCCTCCATCAAGAAACAGTCAGAACTTTTGCTGGTCTCACTCCTGGTCCCTCTAAACCACACTGTCCCTTGCAAGGTGCCTGGGTGCTGTGACTCTGTGCTGGTGCACCTCATCCCTGCCCCCCCACCTCCCTGGCACAGGCATCGTCTCATCCCCTGTGCCCAAGAAGCTGCTGCTGATGACTGCTAGTGGCGACTGCTACACCTCTGCCCTGTCACCCTGGGCAACTTCGCCAAGGCCACTTTTGATGCCATTTCTAAGGCCTACAGATTTCTCACTCCCGACCTCTGGAAAGAGTCCATGTTCACCAAGCCTCCCTAGCAGGAATTCACTGACTGTCTTGTAAAGACCCATAGCAGAGTTTCTGCACAGACAACCCAGGCTCCAGCTGTGGCCCCCATGAAATTTTATACAAGAAAAATAAAGTGAATTAGCCTGTTAATAATAATAATAATAATAATAATAATAATAATAATAATAATAAAAGAAACAGTCAGAATTTGCTTTGGTCCCATTCCTGGTCCCTCTGGAGACATACAGCAGGTGGCCACGCATTTTGGCTAGTGAGCTCTTCCAGGTACACTGCCAAGATGAAGGTCAAGAACTTCTGAGGGGTTCTTAGCTACCCTTCTTCTAGAACAAGGCCCTGAGACAATTACTGGATTATTAATCTACACCAACTGAGTACGGGCATTCCTGGTTTCTGCCAGGGCTGGGTTGCTGAGAGCCCTTGCAGGTGATGAGCACAGGAAGGGAAGACTTTCAGCCAGACAGGTTTTAGGCTTTTGGCTTTTTTTTCTCCAGCCTATTCTCCAGGTTTATTTTTATCAAGATCTGTTACCTTACGGATATTCTGTCCCCTCCCTGGGCTCCTTCAGTGGCAGTAACTGCTGTCATTCAATGCTGGTTCCCCAGAGTTTTATCACTCATTCATTCATTCATAGCCAGGGAATAGTTTAGACAGTATTCTGCCTTCATGGAGATTATGCTTTGGTAAGGCAGCTGGACAATAATCAAATAATCACTCAAATAAATGTAAAATTATGACTAAGAAGGGCTATGGTGGAGAGGCATTTGGGCTCATGAAATACAACATGGAGACTTCTACAGAGTCCCATGGGCTGTATTAAGAATTTTGGTCTTTACCATAAGAATAATGGTTAATTGTTGAAGATCTTTCCTGGAGAGGCGACATGATGAGATTTTTGCTTCAGAAACATCAGTCTGGCTCCAGTACGGGGAACGAATTAGAGATGGACAAGAGTAGTTGTCAGATAAAATACAGATGCCTAGTTATATTCAAATTTTGGATAAACAATGAATAGTTTTTTAGTATAAATATATCCCAAATATTAGACACATTTATACTAAAAATTATTGTTGCTCTTTTATAAGTGTGTGTGTATATATATATATATATATGTTATGTATGTGTGTGTGTGTATATTTTATCCTCACCTGAGGACATGTCCCTTGATTTTAGAGAGAGAGGAAGTGAGAGAGAGAGAGAGAAAGAAAATGACTGGCCGTGGATCAATCTCACAACCTTTGGGTATATAAGACAATGCTCTAAGCAACCAAGCCACCTGGCCAGGTCTAGAAGTATAATTTTTAAGTGTAAGTATGTCCCAAATACTGCATGGGATATACTTATACTAACAAATTACTTATTGATTATATGACATTCAAATTTAACTGGCCCTCTTATATTTTTATTTGTTAGCTCTGGCAACCCTAAGCAAGAGGAGAAACGAGGAGACCAATTCTTGCTGCAGTTGAAGGCTCTTTAGATTAGGAAACCAGAGGTAGAAATGGAGAGAAGACAAAGGAGGAAAACCCTTGGTCAGTCTGAGTCTGTCATTCCAAGGCATCCGGCAGACTGAGTCCATTAGCTTCCCTCCTGCTCTGAAACCTTAATTTCCATGCATATGCTATTTAAAAACACATGATTATGGGTACGATTAACACATCACTGCAATCTTAGTACAGGACTCATGCCTGGTCGGAACCTGCCCTAAATGATCAATGAGACGTGCTAAGATAATACGGGGGACTCATCTTTTTGACCCCATCCCTCAAGGCCCAAAGATGCCTGAAAGGTGGGCTCTTTGCATTGCAGTGACCAATATGTGTGAAAGAGAGATTTAGCAGAGGCAATATTATAAATGGCATACTTGTTTTCTCACGATAATTCATGTTTTAGCAAGTGAAGCAGGAGCATAAAACAGTTAAAAACACAGGCTTTGCCGGGGGGTTCAAATGCTCCAGCGGTTATTATCTGGCTTGTACTATCTGTGTGATCTCTGCTGAGATACTTTACTTCTCTTGGCTTTGCAGTATGTCTTTCAGATTAATGCTAATGTATGCTAAGAGCCAGGCACAAAGGAGATGCTTACTAAGTGGTATGTACTCTTAGAAATAAACAATCTCCTTGTTGCAGAAAGCTGGCTCCTTCTTCTTACATAGCCTCACTCCGGGTTTGTCATTGTTTGAACTCTTTGCTGACTTTCCATTGCCCTGTGCAGCAGGATCTGGGTGCACGGGTCTCAGTTTGCCTTTCTGCCAGGGCTGTCACTATGTCCTCATTGGAACCTCATGCTCCAAACAAACCAGGCCGTTTAACCCTTCTGCAACCCAACTTGAACTTTTCTACTTTTTTGTTCGCCTGGAATGTTTTTGCCTATATCTGTTCAAGCCTTATTCATTACAAGTATTTATAAGGTAATATTAATAGAAATGTGATCAAGTCAGATAACATATGCACAGTAAATAAGATAAATGCCCGTCACTAGGGAAGTGACTGAACAAATTAGGATTCATGTTCACTGTGTAAGATGCATTGGAAAAATATGTATCTGTGAACCATTGCTAAGTGAAAAAAGCAAATTATAGAACAAGATGTGAAATATAATCACAATTGAGAAAGGGATTCAGCTATGCATGCATTTCTGAAAGAGTCAAGATAAAACATTCTCAAATTGCTATTTTTTTTCTGGAGAGGGTTGGGTTGAAAGAGAAAGATAACTTGACATTTAGTTAATATATTTACATGGTTTGGGTTTGTCTGTTTACTAGAACTGTGTTAATTTTATAACTGAAATTAAATCAAAATGCATAGAAAAATTTATTAGAAGAAATAAACTGTGGTTATGTTTCAGTTGTTAGACAGAGGTGACTCTTTCCTTCCCCCCAACTTATCATTATTATATTAAAGAACAAACTGATAACAAAGGAAGGTTATCTTCCTGTTAAAACTCAACAGAAATACTACTCCTATAAAACATTTTTCTGATTCCTCAACTGGATGTGCTGTCTCCTTCCTTTGAACCCTCAAAGCACGCTGTATGTCTTCTGTGGCTTTTATCTCTGTCTACCTTATAAGTATTCCATTCATGTTTTACTGCCTGTCTAGATTTAAGCAACCTGAGGATATCATGATAGAGAAGAAAACCTGCTTTCAAGTCCGAAGATCTGGATGTTGGCTCTTGTTCTAATTATCTATTGCAACATGACAAATTAGTCCAAACTTAGTAACTTAAAACATAGTCGTTTTATTCTATAAGTGTTTGGGCAGCAACGTGAGCAGAGGTGGGTTGGATGATTCTTCTGTTCCATATGGTGTCGACTGAGGTCACTTGGTGGCATTTGGCTTGGTGTTGAGCTGGACGGGAGGGCCACCAGGATGCTGGCTCAGCCCAGTGCTTTCCCTTTCTGAATCCTCTCTTCAGACTTCCTACAGGTGGCTCAGGGCTTCAGGAGACCAAGGCAGACCAAGACAGAGTTGCCCTTCTTCCTAAAGGAAGAAAGCGGCAGAGTGTCACTTCTGCTGGACTGGCCAAGCAGCCATAGAGCCTACCCAGACTTAAGAGGGTGGAATAGAGATACCATCTTTGAAAGGAGAATTTGGGTAAAAAGAATTTGTGGCCATCAATCCATCGCAGCTTTGCTGTGAGTACAACCTCTGTATTTCAGTGACTACATCTGAAAGTTAGAAAGACCAAACGCTGTGACATATGCAAAAGCCTTCTGTCCGTTACAGAAAGCTATGTGAATTATGAACACCAGTGATTATCTTGGTACTAACTCTATGCCTTACTCAAGGCAGATAGATACTCATTAGATGTTTTATACCATGAAAGCAGACTCATTTATCAGACACTTCCTAAAAGAAACACACCAAGAAAGTCACGCTACGTGATCACAGAGGGGCACGGTATAGTTGTGGAGTGTGGACTTGGGGTTAGGTTGACACAAGTTAGATCCAAGCTGTCACCCAGTAACTATCTGTGTGATCTTTGCTGACTCATCTCACCTTTCTGAGCCTTAATTTTCTCATTATAATATGAGACTAATATTGTCTACTAGCTGGGTTGCTGTGTGCCTTGGAGCTAATTTGCATAAAATGCTTTAGGACAGTGACAGCCACATAGTGGGTCTTCTGTTTCTCTTACAAAGTCATATAGAAAGTTTGGATTCCTCGCTCATTTCTTTACACTGGTCACCTCCATTCACACAAATAGAGGGAGTCCAGAGCCCAAGTCATTGTGAAAGCTGTTGGGAAAGGGAAGGACCCTACTTCTTGTTTCTCCCAGTCTCCTCCTCTCCCCAGAGAGATTCCCTCCAGGGGATCTGGGCCCCATGCAGCTTTGGTTGGTAAGTCACTCTTTTCTGAGTGTTGGATGTGGCCTCCTTTCAAACCTGTGGCTTTACCTTTCATAGATGTATGAGATCAAATCAGAAGGCTGCATTGCGAAGAAGTTCAATGAGATTCTGCAGAAGCTGAGCTCGCCTCTGAAGCCCCGAGTTCCAGACCATAGTAATAACAGGATGAAAAACCTCTCCTATCCATTCTCCAGGGAGAAAATGTACCTGTGAGTATGAGAACTGTGGGGTAGGGATGTGAGGAGGGATAGAAAAGCAAAGCAAACACTGCTCAGTCACAAGTAAGTGCCCTGTGCCTGGGGAAGAGGGGAGGAAGCATGCTCTCGTGGTGAAATATTCCCTGTGTCTCCTGTCCTACATGCCATTGTCATGAGTACCTCCTGAATAATTGTCCAGTGGCTTATGGAAAACCTGCCGTTTTAGTCATTTTGCATGATGGTTGGAGAACTAGGGAGCAAACAATAAACCTTGGGACTCATACACCTGTTTACCTCCTGTGGGAAACCATTCTGCCCAGTTCCCAATCTAATAGGATTTTAACATACTGTGTGATAAACCAGAGAGAAGGTGGATAAAGCTTCTGGATTTCTGTATTCTCAGTTGCCTACTCATGCACTTATTGCCTCTGAGGAGACCCCCTCCCCACACCCCACCCTGGGTGAGGGAACAAGAGCTCTTCACAGGGGTGGTCATTTAGGAAACCTTTGAACGGGGGGAGTTGTGGCTGGGAAGTGGCAGGTGCAGCAGCCAAGCATTCATTCTGTTTTAGAAGCAAATGAGAAAATAAAAGACTATTGGGAATATTGAGTGAATTAAGCATGAGGGAAAAAGGAAGGGACATGGAAAGGCAGAGAAGATATAAGGATCTGTCTCTTTTGAGGAGGTAGCGTTCATGGAGCTGTGTTTCTGCTGTCATTGGATAGTATCTCCTACCCATCTTTGCCGTGTCAGTTAATGATTCTGTACACATATATAGGCTGTTCTTTTTACATTTATTCCCTCATTGAATCCCCCCTCCCTATGGTTCTGATATCAATTCCGGTTACCAGTTCCAATGTATTTGTGGGTTTTCCCATATGACCAAGAAATTCTCCAACACCAGCTTGGTGTCACCCCAATCTGACACTATCTACCTGCATATAGTATCAAATTTCCCAGGCTGAGGACTCAGTCCTACAAGACTCCGCCTCCCCCCACATCAGATGCCAGTTGCAAGTCCAGGTTGTTCCCTGTGCTTCTGACTGACTAACTATAAATCAGAGGTTCCCATGACCCCCCTCCTTGGGTTTGATTAATTTGCTGGAGCAGCTCCCCAAACTTAAGGAAACCAGCTTCCTCACTAGATTACCAGTTTATTACAAAAGGTATTAAAGGATACACATCAACGGTCAGATGAAGAGATGCAGTGTGAGATCCCAAATGAAGGAACTTCTGCCTTTGTGGAGTTGGAGCCTGACAAGTGGCACACGGGAGAATTCTGGCTCCCCACCCGGGAAACTCTCTGAAACTCCTCTTTCTGGGTTTTTATGGAGGCTTTAGTCTTTAAGCATGGTTGATCAAATGGTTGACCATTGATGACTGCTTCAACCCCCAGCCCCTCTCCCCTCCGCAGAAATCAGGGGGTGGGACCGAAAGCTCCACCCCTGTATTCACAGTTGGTTCCCCAGGCAACCAGCTTCCATCCTGAGGTGCTTTCCAAAAGTCACCTCATTGACATAAACCCAGTGGTGGTGGAAAGGGGCTTATTATGAATAACAAATACCTATTTCACCTTTATGGATGTGAAGTGATTTCAAGAACTGAGGACAAGTGACCAAATTTTATAACAAAAGATGCATCCATTGCTCTGATCACTCAGAAATTCCAAAGGTTTTGGGAGTTATGAGCCGGAAACAGTGAAGACCAAAATATGTATTTTATAAATCACAATATGTAACCCCTTGTGAGGTGGGCATCCAGATGTAACTATCCTGTTATTATAGAGAACAAACCAAGGCCCAGGGTCTGTCCAAGACTATACAACCTTAAGTGGCTGAACTGGAACTGACGTGTTGACCTCCTGGCCTGCTGTTCTTTTTGCACTCTGTGTTTCTTCCATGCCTCCCCTTCCCTGGGCCTTCCTTCATGCCAGCCCCGACATCAAATGGCCACTCCCACACAGCTCCATTCATTCAGCTTCTGTGATCCTTCAAGTCTTCTTGAAGAATTCTCTGAACTTTCCAACCAAAATATGGTGCCCATCTTCAGAGTTTTCATAGCAATGGTCTACACATTATCACGTTCTACTCGGCCTCAGTTATTTGGAAACATGCCTACCCCAGGCCCTGGGCTCCTGGGTGGCTGGGAGCATGCCTCATGCATCTGCATATCTTAAGCACAGTTAACTCTACATAGTTGTGTTATTTTTTAATGAAAGGTCAATATTTGAAGTTTAGAACAGATATAGGCCTTGCATAATTATGAGTCTGATATCTAACTGATATGACATTGCGACAACATTAAAGGAAACTTTGAAAGCACAGTTATAATCCCAACACCCTGAAATTATTCTCTTTTGTTATTGTTAATACTCTTTGTCCACACACAGTAATCTTTTCAACATTCTTTTAGTTTTAAAACTTATCACAGGATAATATTTTTCTATCATAGTCTAAAATTTTTCTATTTATAAAGTTTCAATAGTCATAATTTTTCAATGGCTGCATGATAATTTATTGTATAGATTTTGGAATTACATCCTCTCTTTGTAGCTTTATTAAAAGTAACTCCATGACGAACATTTTTATTTATGGAACTTGTTTCTCCTGTTGAATTTATTTTCCCTGTGACACATTTCTGTGATAAGTTTTCAGATTTACTGGATCAGAAGGAGTGTAAACATTATGAGTGTGTGTGAGTGGTGTGTCTTACATCTTGCTGTGTTGTTTTCTAAAAGGGTGACAGTGGTCTCAAGACAAAGGTACTAAAATGAGTTGACCTTCTGCTTTCTTGATGTCTCCAGGTACAACATCCAGGATAAGGACACCTTCTTTGATAATGCCACACGTAGCCGCATTGTGAGTAAACAGGTTAACCAGGTGCCCAACCAGGTGTGGTGGGCCCAGGAAGGGGTGGGGAAAGACCAAAATACCTAGTTTGGCAGAACATCCCCTTGCCTGCCCTGCTACCTTCCATCATCATTTGTTTGGAGTTGCCTAGCAACAGAAAGAAATGTCCAGGAGCTTTCTAATCCCAGCAGTAAAAGAAATAGCAAACAACTGCCCTCACTCAGGGTTGAGAGGGGTATCATGACAGTTCCCCACTTGTACCCTCTTGGAACCACAGAAACAGGGACTCTCTGAGCTGGTGGGGACTTTTAGCTCCTCAGGAAACTGAGGCTCTGAGTAGCAATGAGTTGAAAAATTATTCATACAGATCGTTAGTGTCCAAATGAGAACTCATTGCTGGGCCACTGGGCTTCTTTCTTTCTCCCCCAAGGGAGTCCTGTGCATTTCTGCCACAGGGAATGCTAGAGCTAGCCAGTTTGTCCAGGAATAAAGTGATTAACCCATTCAGTGGAAAGCCAAATTCATGACTACACTGGTTCTTCTCCAGTCTTTTTGCCTGAAAAAACTTGAAGTCACGTTTTTGAATTTTGCAGAATGATAGATGCTAGTGAACATCTGTAATATGCCCCGTGTCCCTGTGGCCCCAATCAGAGCTGATCAGCTAGGGTGATCAGTTTATTAAGTGATCAGTTTACTCTCTACCCACCTAGAGAACATTCGGCCTATGGACAGAGGAGAAAAAGAGGTCCTAAGGAATGCTGGACACCTACTCATGCCACAGGGGAAACTCGGCAGTGTGTTTCCATCGATCCCTAAGAAAGAACTTAAGTTTCAACAGAAGGAGGAATGCGGGTTAGATACTTAGCAGAACGTCTAAGTCAATGGGGTGATAAGAAGGGTATAAAGGGACAAGTGATTAGAGAAAAGCACTGAACATTTCCAAGGCATACTGAAAACATGGCCCGTTGTTTGCAGGATGAGCAAGAAAATACTTGAGGTCCCTTAGCCTAGTTTTTTAGAAAGGTTTAAGATGGGCATATGATTTTTTTCATCTTTTTATGGAAAAAAATATAAACTTCTCTTTCTTCTTGGGGGGTTGATGCTATTATAAGCCACTTAAATCTTCTTGTGGCTTGAGTCTCTTGTCTGTGAGGGAGTGACAGGGTGTTGTGGAGATTACCCCAATAATTGCAAAGTGCTTGTAAAATAATAAAGTGCCATACAAATGCTGTTCTTAATTATTCTTGCTGTTGAACTACTGTATTGTATTATAAATGAATTAGACATTCCTGGGCCCCATTCTGCTAGGAGTTATTTATTTGCCACTACCTCTAGGTCTGTGGCTGGAATATGGGAGTGTGAATGATGATGGAGTAACGCATGTCCCACTCATCTCTTCTGGAAACTTCTTCCTTTGCTTCCTGCCCTTTTGCCAGTCCACCCCACACTGTGAGAAGGAGGCAGAGCCTTGAGTTTTGTCCTGGGTTTTTCCTGCCCTGGGGACCTCGCCCGCATCTGTAAATGTCTTCCTCATGTCCCTTCTTTGTGGGCATCTGAGCAGCCCAGCTCTTGGTCCCAGAACAGGCTTTCTTGCTGAGCATCTCTTCATAGCCTGGCACAGGCTTGGCACCCACTGGAGGAGAGTGGTTGGCCAGCAGGTTTACGCTGGCCCACCTGTGCCCTTGTTTTCTTTGCTGGGGGTACTCTCAGCACCCCTCCCTCCCATGTGAGGGGCAGTCGCCTGCAAGCCACGTAGTCAGGGTTTGTTGGTCCATTACTGCATGCGGTGGTCATTGAGCAGGCAGCCTGCTGGAGGCCCAGGATGTGCTTGGCGATGTGGAGTCTTGAGGAAGTGTCTGACACGCTCTGCTTAGGGAGGCAAGATGAGGACTTGGGAGAAAAACAGTACCAGTGGCCAACATGCAGGTGGCCCTTTCCCAGTTTACGAAGTGCTTTCATGGTTCCTGAAAGCAGCTCTGTGGCAGAGGTCCCTTACAGAGGCAGTAATGAGCCCTCACAGAGCTGCTCAGGGACCCTCTGCTAAGAACCAGGACCGGAATCGGGTTGTCTGCCCGCTTTTCCTGTGCTTTCCCCAGCATGGCGCTAATCAGGGCTGGTGGAGAGGACATCCACCTCCAGGTCTTCTCTGAGGGTCCGCCAGGGGAGACAGACGCCCCATCCCGTGTGACCCAGGCTTCTCCTCCCGATGCCCCCAGGGGGCGCTGTGGGGGTCTGAACTCCTTGGTGTGTTTTCCTTGCCTGCTGTAACTGCAATTTATAGCCTTTCCTTTCTTAATTTTTTCAGGGTAGGGCGAAGGGAGGGCAGCGTGTATGAGGGGGTTGATTGTTTCCTCAAAGCACTCAAGTTTGAGTGGGTTTGACAAGCAGTCCATGAGCTTGGCACATGCTTGGCTTCCCCCTCCCTGTAAATGGGTCCAGCCGCCTGGTCCCCTGCCTGCCCCCACATGTGGTGATGCATGTGGTCAAGGTACTCACAGCCCTGCTCTCATCCGTTTTAGGTGCATGAAATCCTGAAGCGCACAGCCTGTTCTCGAGCCAACAACACGATGGGTAAGGACCCCTTCCGCCGCCTGTGGGCATAGTGCTGGGGTGCTGAGGGGGCCATAGCTGTTCTTTCAACAGCTCAGTTGGTGGGCAACAAAGAACAAAACAAACAAATGCCCCACACAGGGGAGGAGGCTGCTTTCACTTAGGCTAGGCAACCCTCCCTTGCCCTCCAAGGAGCAGGGGGTGCCCCATTTCATGGTGGGACTAGGGCTGCTCCCCAGACTGCTGTAACTTCTCCCAGATCTTCATTCCAGAAGAAAAGCATCTTAGAGGTCCTTTAGTCCAACCCCCTCAGTTCATGTATGAAGAACTCAGTTCACAAGTATGAGTGACTTGTGTAGGGCCACACATTAGACTGAATGGGCCTCTTTAAGTTTGGTATTTTTGTCACCAAATCTGGCTGAATCTGTTTGCCTTTAGGTTTATTTTTTTATTTTTATTTTTATTTGTATTTTTTTTATGTGAGGATATTGGTCTTTGAAGCAGGCACCTCAGCATTTGGGAACTTTTAGTGCATGGCAGGCGGTGTAGATGCTGACGGATTACACAGAGACACACAGAACCGCGGGGTGAAGACATGAGCTCACATGCACAAGCACATGTCCTTTCCACAGGAACTGCTCTGCAGCTTGAACGCTCTTTCCAAAGGTGCTACCATCCCTCAGAGTGGCTTTTGAAACCTTTGAGAGAACTTGCTTTGTAATCAATTCTGTGCTGACAAATCTGTGGTTTTTGAGGCAGCTTCAAGGTGAAAAGGGTCTAGAGTTATTTAGAGGCAAGTCTAGTACACAAGGTAGGCAAGGGAGTTGAGGAGTAAAAACAGTGACGACAGCAACAATAGCTGTTAGTGGAGAGGTTATCGCGGGGCTCCTGAGCTGCCTCAGTACCAGGGGAACACACTGAAGAAGGGATCAGAGCCGGCCTGGTATAGGGGTAACATTTGTGCAATAGTGCAGACCCCTCAAGGGGGCAATTGTATGACTCTCTTTGCTTTGATGTGCTCATCTTGCCACTCAATTCCAAATAACACTCCAAGTATTAAAAATCAAATTTTCTACGTAATGTTGTTTGTCTGGAGCATGGTGCTTGTATGTCAAGGACATGACTGAGTGAGGTAATTAATTAGTCTATCTAGTTCAATTCCATGGAACAAACGGAGGCCCTCACTTTGAGTAGCCATTTGTCCTTGGTTATGGGGACAACCAGAACAGTCAAGAGAGCTTAGAAGGTATTTTGTTCTTTCTCATGGCCTCCATCAAAGTTTTTGAATTTACCCTCACTTCTGGACCAGTTCGCTCCTCAGTTCCAGTAATCTGCCTTTTATCCTTTCACAGCCTCCCCAATTTGACCAAAGCTACTCCCTCGGATGTCGTAGGTGATTTCATACGTCTCCCATTTCATTGCCTCTTTCTTAGTCTTCATCTGCCTTAACTTTCTACATCCTTCCAAGCCTTCTTTACTGAACTTCCATCTTTTGAGAGTTGATAGCCAGGAAAGGGCTGCTGATCTGCTGAGCTGCTGTTGTTCTGTTTCTACCTCTGGACCACACTTTCTTTGGTTCCTCTGCCTTCTCCCACATTTTAGATGCTGTCTGTATGTTTCTTTGGCCTCCTTACTCTCTTTCTGTAAAGATGACTCACAACCATGTATTTTTATTTTTTGTTTCATCCACCAATTTCAGGCCGGCATTTCCAACTACTGGACTGATACCTCCACTGAGATATTCACCAGCATCTTAAAATCAATATGTCTAATATTCCATTTCTGTCACATTCCCTCTCCTATACCTTTTCTCTCCACTGCTTCCCTTCCTGTCACTATGACTACTAGCCTCTCTATTTTTGCTCATGCTGTTCCCTTTGCATGAATATCCTTCCTCTAATCTCATTCTTGCCCATCCCCAGGCCGAACATCACTGTCCCATAGGTTTTCTTCTAATGCCCTTTTTCTGGAATGCTCATCAAACTCAATCTCTTTCTTGCTGATTACCTGTGTCCATGGCTTCAACTTGTAAGATAGTCCTTGAGATGTGTCTGAATCATCTTTATGCTCCAGGACACCTAGCTGTCTGCTTTGCACATTCTGCTCAGTTGACTACCCAGCTAGTCTCATAGCACTAGCTATTGAGTTCCTGATTTCATGTGTCACATGGACAAATGAATGAACTTCTCTGCAACTCAGCTTCCTTTTATGCAAAGTGGGGATAATAATATCTACTTTGAAGAGTTTTTGTAAAGATTAAATAGGAAGCTGTTAGTTTGTTTGTAAACTGGAAAATCCCTAAGAACTAAGTTCATGTTGAGAGACAGTTTCTAGAGTGTTGAAGGGTGATTAGAAACTCTCTGCTTTCACACTGAATTTTTTTTCTTTTGAGGATTTGATTATTTTTGTGATGTCTCAAAGTCAAGCATCTTAAGGATTTTGCTGTTGTTGAGTAGTTTCAAAAATTTCTTTCTTTTTTGACATTCAGAAAATATTTCTTGAGCACCTGCTATGTGTCAAATGATGTTATAGAAACAGAGATGCCAAGGATGAATTTGACCTAATTTCTACTCTTGAGGGGCTCTTAGTTTAGCCATGCAGATAAACATATAAACTGATAATTATGAGATAATGTGATAGGTACAATAATAGAGACACATTCAGAGTGCAAAGGGAACACAGAGGAGGAAGGAATTAACTTCCATGTATATGTATAAGTATCAACATAAATTTTTTAATATTAATTTCATAGCCCGAGAGAAAGAAGCATGTCAGTAGCTCTCATCTCAATTACAAATGAATATAAAGGAGATAAGTGATTTGTCCAGGGTCACATATGGAGTCACTGTCAGAATTGGGCTACAACTTGGGTTTCTTTACTCCATTCCTACTCCTGCTACCTTTGGGATGCTATGAGGCAGAAGTGGAATTAGGTTGAATCTTTAAAGTCTGTTACTCCAGAAACAATAGTTCTCTCGCCATCAATTTACAGACTCTTGAACTGGTATTGATAGCCTACCTTCTTCCGACATATAACGAACCCGAGACCCTAAGGCACCAAGGGGCTTCTGCTAGGACCTTGGCAGGGAAAGTGGAGAAGTGAGCTTAAGCTCCGCCTCCACCAAGTTTTGTTAGATTGTGGCAAGCTATATTGTGTTAACTAGCTTCAGTGTTGTTTCACTTATACAATAATGAAAAATTAAGAAAAAGGCTAAAAGACATTTTAAAGTCTCTCCCTTAGTGCTATTTAATATATTTTAAGTTAAAGCTTAAGTAAGAAACTGACTATACAATAAAATTTAAAACCCTATTATCTGTGTTTTAGGCATGGACATTATAAAAATTAAATTATGAATTATTTTCTGTCTAGATTCTCAAAAGTAAATACCCAACTTCATGCTCAACATCTTCATGCAGATGCCCCCCCCCCTAAAACCTCCCACAATGTGAACCCAAAGGACCATATAGGTTTGCCTTTGCGGGACCACACAGCCCCCATCTGTGCAACCCAAATTTTGATAACACTAACTTTCAATTTCTTAAGCCAGAAATTATAACAAAGTGCTATTGGGTTGACTAGTCTGTCAAGCATCTCTAAAATTGGTACAATTTTTCTCCTCTCATCCACTATGCTAGTCTACATCAGCCGCATTTTTCTTTTACCTGAATTACTCTCCCAACCACTAAGACATCTTTCTGTCCCCAGTTTTGTGCGTTTTAACCCATTATAAAAAATGTAGCTTGTATGAGCTTTTTAAAATGCAAATCTGATTATTTCACTGGCCTTTTGAAATGGTAAAATTGATCCACATTTCTCCTAGATAAAGTGCAAACTCCTTAATAGCTACATATTGTTGTGGGCTTGATGTTAGCTTCCCCTGTCCCAAGTTCATGCACAGAAGCCCTAACTCCCTTTCCCCAAAGTAAGTAACATCTAGTAGTTCCACAGTAGCTACTGATGATTCATTAACTTTGTAACAAGGGACATATGACTGAACTTCTGTACTTCCCAGAAGAAGAGAACCCTGCAGGCCAGTTTTCACATTGTTTGACTTCTGTCAAGGAAAATCAAATACTTTTCTATGCTCTCTGGCCATCTTAAACTGTCCTACTTAGAAGATCAGGAAGAATGAAAACTATGCTAACTAACACTGTGAGGCTTCAAGATAATAGGATAATATGGAGTTTTGAGCCTTGGGGTAAATTTTGATTTTTTTGCCCTTTTCTCTGGTCATATAGAGAAGCACAAATGGCATAGAATTGACTTATATCCTCCAGATGATTTTTGCTGCATAAAAACAAGAAAGAAGGAGAATAGGACAGTGCTTAGAATTGTTTCTCAAGGTATTTTTGTTGATTCTTCACCCTTGGCATTAACTTTTACATGGACATTATTTTTGTGACCAACTTACAATGCCTTTCCCATTGTTCCTGATTACAATGGAAATTAAAAGATGGAAAAGATAATAAAGATTAAAATTAGAAGATGGAAAATATATTAATGATAATAATAATTCAGAAATACTCTTAGTTTTTTAGTATCATCACTTCTTTTCTTTGTGGAAAATCCATTGTTTTGAATGACTACTTTTTGCAAAGCATTGAGTTTTATACATGTTGTATGTATTGAATTATTTATATTCCTGTCTTGTTCCAGAAAATTTCTGAGGTGGCTTACAAGAAAAACAATAAAACAGCATAATATAAATAATAAATTAAAAAATAAAAAACAGGAAAAGCACAAATTAAAATGGAATGTCAAAACTAGGAGGAAAAAAAATAGACCAGCTACAAATATTTAAACCATAAGGCCCCCAGTTTCTGCAGTTGAACTGCTGCAGATTTGACCTGGAGCCAAAGTGAAAGGGGAGTATGGTTAGTGGTTTAGCTCTTGATGTCCTTAGCGACATCTTTTCGTATAAAACATTTTTATATTTTTCTATAACCTTTCATACTATTCTCTGCTTTCTTATGTGTAATAGGTCAATCTATATTCTCTGTATAAATGCACACATAACCTTTTCTAGATGATTCAGAATCATCACTAAGAATGTAAGTGTTTTTTTTTTTTTTTTAAATGTTTCTTCAAGGGTTATCAAAATATTACTAGGGTTGTTTGCCCCACACTTTCTGATTTCTTGAATTTTCAACTCAGGTAAGGTGACTTCTTGAGTTTTGTTATTTCTTTTTTGCTTTCCTTTTTGGGAGACAGAAAAACAAGCTTGTTAGAATTTTGGGTAAAGAGAGACTGAAAATGCATGAAGGAGGGTCTGAAGCATTCTGTTGTGGTTAACGTTCATAAAATTAGGGAATGAGTTTTATGAGATCCATGTACTTTTTCTTCTGGGTTCTCTGTTATGAGAGCTGAGATAATTAGATAAGAGATGTCTGTACAAATAAGGTATTACTGAAGCCAATACATAAGGGCCAAATAATAAGGACCCCTTGCATGTGTGTGGTAGTGCGCTTTTTAAAGCATTTTTACTCTCATGATCTCATTTGACTCTGTAAACTACCAGGCAAAGAAGGTTCAACAGATGTCAACTAATTTCACAACAGAGAGATTATCTCAGTGCCCAAGGTTAGAAATTCATAGCCAGATCTAGAAAATGGGTTTCTTGGCTCTTCTTCATAGCTCTTTAAACAATGAATAAATGAATGAAGTTATTGGGAAAGGTTTCCCAGAGCAGTGGAAGCTGAGGTCTTCCCAATGCAAGTTAGATCCATTCATTCATTCTACAAATTTTTATGAAGTGCCTACGATGTGTCATTTATGTTCTAGAACTAGGGAGTGGAGTAGTGGAACAAACAGGCACAACAGATAGCAACCCTGTATGGGCTTACTTTCGAGGTGACATTTGAGGACAAGAGGAAATAAGCCACGTGTCTGTCTGGCAAGAGAGAGACATACAAAGAAAGCAAATAATACAAAAGACAAGATGGGGGCCACTCCCGAGAATCAGTTAGGGTTCCAACAGGATCAAATGACACACATCAGGAAAATTCAGGGTGGAAATATTAAGAGAGAGACCATTTACAAAGGTGTAGATAGGGAATTTCTCTCTAATTTACCCCTGGAAGCGAGGGGTTATGGACTAATGCACACATGATGTTCAGAGACTAACTCAATTTGTGAGTTTGGGTTCTGCCTGGTGGCGGTAGCATGGGAGCCATCACAAACTTGGCCCAGCCCTGTGAGGCCTCCTAAATCATGATGTAATGTCAGCTTTCAGGGCCCTGGGAGTTTACCCCATCGAGGAATGCCTTTAAATTGCACTTCACCATGGAAAGAAACCCAAGCCTCCTCGGTCACGTCAGAGGAGGACAGACACCTTTCTTGTCCCCTCCGTATGGAAGTCATTGTTGCCTTTTCATGGAGAGAAAATTACAGATTGATGGAGCTACATTCTCATAGACACTTGGGTGTAAGAGCATTTACACAAATGTATGCTTTGGGCATCTCCCCTCCCCACTCAGGAGACAATGTCTTAATTATTTCGACCGAAGCCAGACCATGTTGTGTGCTGTAAACATCTGGTTTATCATTCATCCAGTTTAACTGGTTTATATTTTGTTAGAAGAAAAGGCTTTGGATTAAAGGCATTTAAGTAATTAAACACATGTCAAGACAATTTGGTGATGGGTAAATATAGTCTCTGTTCCATGCACTGTCTGGGGGCTCTGGTTTAGATTTACCTCCGGCTGGAGTACAAGGGATAAAAGCAGAATGCCGGGTGGCGTGGGCCTTGTTCTGGGGGGATCAAAACCAAATGGGTTTTCAGGAGTTCAGGACCATTCCTGTAAGTACCTGTCCCCACGGAGCAGAATTTCCTTTGAGTTTGGCCTGGAGGGAATAGAGCTGTAGTCCCTGTCACCAAATGCCACTTGCAGATTTAATGAGACTCTCTCTGGGAGGCAGACCATAAACTCTGCTTTGATTGACCCTTTGTGCCGAGGAAACCAGAGATGTCTCCGAAGCTAAATGCTAGGACTCAGGTTTGTGTTATGAGTGTGTGTTTTCAGGTGCCAGTTCTGGGCCTGAGTCCACCGTACTCTGTCCCTTGGCCTCAACACTATGGTTGCAGAGGACCAGTATTGGCCTGGCTGGATCAGGCTATTGCAGAGAGAGCTGTAGCCAGTGCTGACCAAAGAGGAAGCCCAAACCTTATCCTTTGGGGACTGTAGTTCTAACAGCAATAGGTATGAAGTACCTGGTGATTTGGTGGGACTTACGGATGAGTGAGGGGGGCTCCAGTGAGCTGTGCTTTGAGCCGAGGTACTGCTTCTCTCTGTGGCCAGATGGAAAGAAAAAAACGTCCCTCATGTGTTCTCCTTTTTCCTGGCCCCCTTCTGGGAGTAAAGGAGGAGAGGCTGGGTCTTTCTCTCTGGGTCTAGAGTAGAGAGGAAGGACTATCAGTGTGATCCTGGAGAAGAAAGCTTTGCCATTATGGCCAGATGGATGGTGTGTGATGGAACCAATTAACCCATTTTTGCTGAAAAGCAAGGAAAAATGTCAGAATTTCAATTTTCAAAGCAGAGACTCTTTTTAAAACAACGTTTGATTATTTTCTTCTTTCAAACTGATTTCCATGCTTGTTTGGGGGTAGAATCTTGGTTTCTGAAGTCTGTGGGTGACCCAAGAGGCAAAACAATTCCCATTCTTGGGTGAAGTGCATGCATAGCGACTTTTCAACTTGCCTTGCCCCTCCTCATTCCTCTTTCTTTTATGTCCTATTCCCTCCCTCTGCTCAGCAGCAAGTGATTAGGGTTGACCATATGACACCATCTGAGAAAGAGGAAGTCCATAGCCATGGGGGACAGAGACATGGTCCATGACAGCATGTGGGGGCCCTGGTAATCTGGGTTAGGATGACATGAATCCTACGGTCTCCAAGGCAAAGAACCATTTGTTGGGCTTCCTGTTAGGAAGTGAACTAATGAACTGGAGTTTAAAGTTTCTTCATCAGCATAGAGTGCCAAAGATGGAAATAGTGAGGAAGGTGGGTGCTGTGATAAAGGGGAAGGGTTGCTGAGATAAGTGTAGCACTGGGGTGGTTACTCTTGACAACCATTATTCCTCCTTGTTCCCAGAGGGGAACTAGGTGCCATAAAAAGGAGACAAAGGTGAGAGGAAAGTGCTCTCTGACCTCAGGCACCTTGTAGACCTTTGGGGGATACAAAACAATGAGCAAAAAATGTCCCAGAAATGAAGTGAGCTGCCTGCTTTAGGCATGCACTGCAAAGGAAGCTTTGTTTGAAATGGGGGTGGAGTGCACAGCTTCAGACCTCCAGTGATTTGAGATCTTCCTCAGGATCTGGCAGCAGGACCCAGGAGTTCAGGTTGTCAGCCTCATTCTCTCAGACACTCAGCTACTGTATGCAGCAAAGCTGAGAATTAGCAGAAGAGTTCAACACCTGTTCAACTTTTCCCATGCAGTTCTGAGACTGTCTTCAGGGTGTATTACCGCTGCTGTGGCAACCATGGGGTGTGAGTGGGCGGGGGGAGATCAGATGGGGCTGTGCATGGGGTACGGTCTAGTTGAAGCCCTACCCGCCTGTGATGCTTCAACCTCTATCCATGTTGACAGCCCTTGTATAGCTTTGAACTACCCCCACCCCCTCCCGATGTGGGACTCCTCCCCTTGATTATTGTAGGGTGGCTTCACATTGCTGTGGTTATGGCTCTTGAACTGATTAATGATGCTCAGAGTGAAATTGTAGTCGTGCGAGTAGGACAAATCTGCAGCTCATTGAGTCTCGAGGCACCCCTCCTCCACCCATGCTCCCTTTCCCCACCCTGCAATCCCCCCATTCTCCAGAGTTATTTCTGATGTTTTATGTTCATGCCAAGGAGGAAGCTTAAAATAAGGAAAAGGACTGGCGCTGTGGTGATGCCGCTGCACCAAACACTCAGCTCTCAACTCACTGGAAAGGGCCACTCCAGCTGAATGCCCGCAGTGGCCTCCCAAGAGCCTTTGCTTCCACGTGGGTCCCAGGGCTGCTGTTTCCCATGCCCAGCGTCCTAGAACTGAGGCAAATAGACACACGGTTTGTGAAGGAGGAGGCTGACAGAGGAGAATGGATTGTTTGAGAGCCTCTGTGGTCTCTGGGCTCGTAGGTGGGGCCTTGGGTAGGAAGGGGAGGTAGAAAATCATGAATTTTAATGAGGAACTGTTGTTTAGATTCCTTATCCAAACCTGCCCTGGATCCAGAGCCCTGAAAATGCAGATTTACTTAGAGTGTACACATCATAAGAGTTTCCCTCCAAAACCAGTTTTCTCCTCTAACTACTATCTACAGTTTCTCTGGAAAGATTGATTGAGGGCAGGAAGTGTGTTTGAGGGGAGGGAAATCACGGTGCACCAGAGATTTGCCCCTCCTCCACCCTTCCCTGATTCCATGTGCCTCCTGGCATGGCGGGATCCTCCATACTGGAGTTGGTGAGAAATAATCCCTCCCATCTGGGAGCCAGTGACCCAGGACAGACTATTCTGAGTCAGACAGAACATACAGACAACTTTATAGTCTCTGAGTAGAACCATGAATGAAACAAGTGAATAACCATGCCTCCATGCTAAGCAGAAGGCTCTGTGTTGTGAGTATATTGGAGTTAAGGGACAGAGCCCTTCATTCAACATATACTTAATAGGGCTGCTATCTGCAAGTGGTGTGAAATACTATTAAGATTAAAAAATGAGTTCTTTGCTGTGTGGTTTGCAAACTTTGTGGTCTCAGGATCCCTTTACACTTTTAAAAATCATTGAGAGTACCCAAAGGGCTTTTGCTTTGGTGGGTTATATTGATCAATATTTATTATAGTAAAAGGTAAAACTGGGAAACTTTGAAAGGACAAGGATGTGCAAACATACATTCCATGAGCGGTCAGGAGGATGATGTCCTCATGTGTCACAGAACTGCACTGTCTGCTTGTGAGAGAATAGGAGTGAGAGAGCAAGCAATATCTTTGTACTATTATAAAAAATGGTTTTGACCTTATGGACCTCTGAAAGGGTCATGGGGGACTCTCTGGGTTCCCCAGACCACATTTTGAGAACCACAGCCCCACTGCACCTACCTCAGACAGCTCGTGGTCCACAGACTAGTCATTGTCAGTAATAAGCACTGCCCTGTGAAGAAATAGGAAGGTTCCGGAAATGAGATCATATAAAGTGCTATGGGTTGTTCTGAAATATACTTTCATTGACCATAATTGTAGTAATGGATACAGTCGTTCCTATGCTGTCATTGAACATAGATTCTCAATTGATTTCGGTGGCCATGGAGGTCGTGGTGGAGCAGGAGAGTGACTGGACTGGAGAGGTCTGAATGTGTGAGGACAGGAGGAATGTGATGCTTGGGAAGGCCTATCTGATATCAAAACATAACCTTATATTTGGAAAGTGAAAAAATATTGCTCTTACACCAAGAACTAAGGTTCAACAAACACACACGTAGACTGGGAGGTCATAGAGGGGAGGGCAGGGATTCCCAGCTGAGAGGTGGGAGAGGGTTGAATATCTGTCAACAGACAAAAGGTAAATCCAGAGACCCCTGCCCTAGAGTTACTGTTTTCATCTTCCTTTCTTCCATAGGTATTAGCTCTCTGATAGCAAACAATGTCTATGAGGCTGCCTACCCTCTTCATGATGTAAGTAGCATTTCTGTCGGCACACTCTCTGTAGTCTTAAAAAACTTGAAAACCACAGGCGACGCAGTGGGTGGATATATGTGAAGCGAGGCGGGAGTGAATCATGACATTAAAATACCTTGGCTGGTTCTGGACTGCTCATGACTGACCATAAGCTCTGGTTTGATTTTTGTCAGTTGTCTGTCCAGCTTTTTCCCCAATGGCAAAATGAACTGGTTTTGTTTGAGCTTTCCCGACACTCCCTGCCTTTGTTTTGGGGGAAAATGTGAGAAGACAGAGTTGGCTTGCAAGTGGTTAAAGGGATGTGATGCTGGAGGGGTGTGGATGGTAGTGGAAGGAAAGTCTATGGCCTGAGTAATACACAACCTGGACAGTCAGGCCCTTACATAAATTGAAAGTGATGTTCTGTATGTGATAGTTTTGTATAGATGTGAAATTTCCCATCCTTAATATGCAAATATATACTAAATGTCATTTTTAAAAAAAGTTTTAACATTTGGAAGGAAATCTCTCAAAATACCTTATACTATTGTTTGGTTAAGTTAAAAAAAAAAACATTGTAATTAAAGCTTTCCTGGGCTGGAAGTCATGTTATAAACATCCCATAATACAACACAATACAATACATTCCTTAAAATGACTCACGAAGAACTTAACTGGCCCATGAACTAAATATCCCATGGCTGCACTGTTGATTTGATTGGTGACTTTAGCACCTGTCACAGAGTTGTGTCAAATGAGGTGACCAAGGAGGGGATCCCTGAATGCCTGAAGGAATTTCCCAGATGACAGCCTTCTTCTCACTGACATGTTTACTGTGGACCTACTCAAGGCTGGTTCTGCCAGTTAGGGACAGGGGTGGGCAGGGCATGGCCCAGAGTGATTTCGTGTGATGTGACCATTTACAGACACGGGCTGTGCCGTTGCCTGTGCTATGAGGAGATGCAGGCTGGTCTCTGGAGCATCTCAGGGGCGTGTCTGTCTGCGAAGCTGTCCACAGGAAACATCGCAAGTGTTGTTGACTAAGAAAGTAGAACGTTGGCTCCTTACCATGTCATGTTTTTGACCTTCCTCAAATGAGAATGAAAAAAAGGGATGACGTTAGAAAATTAAAAAAAAAATTCTCTGTTTTTAATAATTCCATTGGCTTTATCTAGCATCTCTTGCTCTCCTGCAGGGTGAATATGACAGTCCAGGGGATGACATGAATGACAGGAAGGTAAGCTGGCTTCATACTGCACTGAGTGCTTTGACCACGGATGGGTGTGGGACTAGGTAGAAGTGTCCTAAATGTTCCATTTATCTGCTTATATATTTTCAGCAGTTCTTCCAAGCTCCCTGCCCCCAGGGCACTTGGAAATATGAGGTCCACTTCTGGTCATTGACACAATTGTGTGCATGGGGTGTTGCTGGTATTTAGTACCTGGTGGACCAGCTATGCTAACCATCTCACACAAAACCATGATCTCATTCCCTGATGAGAAGAGGAACTTCACTGAAAAACACTGAAAATCCAGATTCCTTAAATTATAGATGGGGAAGCTGACACGCAGAAATATTGAGCACCTTGCCCATGATAATACTGCCATAATAAACGGAAATAGGGCTTGGAAACCTCTGACTCTCAGATCCTGCTAAAAATGTATTATTATCCATGCCATTATCTTTTTTGGGGAGTGAGGTCATCTTTAAGTTATTCTTTTTAACCCCTAGGAAGACAAGTGGGGGATTGCCATCCATCCCCAAATTTCAGATGAGAAATCTGAGGAAGAGGGAGGCTCATTCATGCTGCATATTCACGCAGCTAGGAATCAGAGGTTATAGTGCAGGGAGAGGAAGGGTCCCTTTGGAAGGATCTCTCCTAATCCAGTCATGGCTCCTGACTGGACAGCTCTCTCTCCAGCCCTCCACTCAGATCCCATTTCTTCTGTTTGCTGATGCTCTGGGAATGTGGGTGTGTCCATTTCCCTGCCATGGCCTGGTGCTCTAAGGATCACGCAGCCTCCTTAGAGGTAACTGCCCCTTCTGGCTGTCAAGTCCCTCATGCCATCCTCCCTCGAAGCTTCCTGCAGCCTTCAGCAACTCTGGTGAGCAGAGGAAGGTGGGCAAGGGCAGGAGGGATGAGGAGTTGAAGCCCAAGAAGTTTCCCTCCCCCCAACTCTGTTGTCTGGAAAATCATTCATCCCCCAAGTTGCCTTTAGAGCAGCCTTCTTTTTATCCTGCCTATTAGTCCCTGTTATGAAGTGTTAAGTATTAAAAACATAAAAGGTCTTTTCCAGAAATACTGCTGTGATTGCTTACACATGTCCCTTCTCTGCCTGCCCAGGGAATCTGCTCTAGTATTTCGATGTCTTAACCTCATCTGTTTTCTATCTGATGCTAATAGTCTCGGTGTTTAATTTCCTGAAAAGTCCCGGATCAGATTTAAAGGAAAAAGAGGAAACATTTCTCCCCACATCTCACCTCGCTCACCCCAACCATTTTTTGTCCTCCCACTCTCTAATTTCACATTCCTCCCCTTTAAAGAGTGATCACCACCATTGCCCACCTAAGAAACCTCCCGCTGGTTGGGTGCTGACCCAGCCTGTCAAGGTAGAGCACTTTACAGGAACATTCCAGGGACCAGAAACACATAGCAACTCATGGGAGAAATCAGCCAGGCCTCTGTTATCATCACAGAGGCAGAGAGAAGCAAATTGTATACTATCCAAAATATATGTGTATTTGTCTTTGCAGTGATATTGTATTAACAACAAAACCTTTTATCAAAACATTTTCTGGGAGGAAAGCATTTCCTCCCAGAAAATGTTTTCCTTAGGCCAATAGAATTATTTCCAGTGCACAACCCAATGGATCAAATGGGCAGAATCTGGGAGGCAGGAAGAGGCCAGCCAGGATGAAGATACATCTTGGTGCCTGATTCCCATAGTTTACGTGAAAAGGATGCTCAGTAAAAGTGGACCAGTGTCCTTGAAAGACTAGAGGCTCCTTTCTTGTGACTTTCCCTTGGGTTTGCTGGCAAGTCCTGGTGTCCTTGTTTTCCCCTGCCAGAGTCACGGTTAGCGAAATACACATTGTGGTGATGGGGGATAAGAGAAAGCATGAGCCGGAGTCAAAGCTTTTTTATGTCCATTTGGGTTGGGAAATATACCCAGCAAGGTAAGGAAACTGGTTCCCATGTCCATAAATATTTGTCAAGTCAGGACTAAAACCTTGGCGTCAAAAATCCCAGCCAGAGCTCTACAGCTGGGTCAACACAGCTTCTTGTATATGGTGAGGGGAATGTTCCTTCCTGCAGTTTCAGTGGTAAATGAGTGGGGCCTAAAGGTATCCTACAGAGGAAAGAGCCAAAACTTTTGAATATGTGTAGTATATATATTTGTTTTTATCACATTGTAATAGTCTACTGTTCATCAAGAGGGCTCAGGAAGGATGTGGGTTTGAGTGCAAGGGAGAACCCTTTGCTTTGTTGCTGGGGGATGTGGAGATGGTTGGAGGCTGCAGTGTGGGATGGCCTCTCTGGGGAGACTTTGCAAGGACATCTCAAGCTGCCCATCCTGCCAGGTCCTGGCTGTTCTCCTTCACTCTTCCCTGCAGTCTGTGGCAATTCCCACGATCTCCTGGAGGCCCAGGCTCCTTGTAGGCAGATCCCAGGCAAGCCCAGAGGCCCCTGAGAATGCAGCCTCCTTCTCTCCCAGGTTGTCTCAAGCAGTTGTGCAGTCTCGATGGAGTTGGCCCCAGCTAGCATCTGGAGGGCTCTCTCTTCCTAATCCTGGAGGTTAATTGGAAAGAGGCTCCCTCCCTCTGGAGAACAGGGGTTTCCCACATTTCTAGAAAGCAGGGCAGCAGGAAGAAGGAGCAGCATGGATGTGGATGGGTCCCTCCTGGCTGCCAGCGGCCACTTGATTCCACATTAGCCAGACCTGTGTGGTTTTCTCAAGCATCCCCTGGAAGTGACTGTTTGCATCTTCTGAGGGCTGCCTGATCCCCAACTGGCTCCCAGTGACTTCCCACCACTTACAGGGGGAACCCAAGGCACAACATTGGAATGATTTTAAATCCTTAGTCCTGGATTTTTCAACTTTTTGCAAGTGATTGTCTTCTCTAGTGGACAGTTACAAAGTGACCCACTAAAAGGGAAAGTTGCGAAGACAGTCTGTCTTTCTGACAGAAAAGGTACTTTTCTTGTTTTCACATAATTTCTTGGTTTCACTTGAATTTTCCCTTCCTGTACAACTTCCATTGTACTATTAAAGGAAAAGACCGAGATAGTTGAAGTGACTTGCCAAAAACTCAAACAGGTCACAGCAGGGTCTGGGTGTAGAGTTCCATTGTCTCCCATTCAGGTCCACCCTGTCCCATCAGTGCCTCTGAGCTGGCTGCAGCAGGCATCTTTCTGCCTGTTGCAGGTCCAGCTGCTCTCTGAGGAGCTTGTGGCCCGAGGGCCAGCAGTCTCAGACACTTTGCTGTGCTATGGCATTGTGAAAGGAACAGCTGGGTGGGTTCCTTTATAGTCTCAAGCAATACTTTACTTAAACCAACGGATTCACTGTCAAATGTGATTCCTAGGGAGCAGGGGTGGCCACTTGTATGCTGTGACCCATTAGATGGGGTGGTCCCTGAGGGCTGTTGCTTCCTGCCATCAAAATATGGGAGACCAACAAACCTGAAATGATCTCTGGGGACCCCAAAGTAAGGCACTATCTATGGAGAAGAAGCTGCAGACCTTCCCTGATCTGCTTCCAGGCTTGACCAGTTGGTGTAGAAGACATGTTATAGTTCTAAGCAAAAAAGTGGATTTGCTCAGAGCTTCATTAGAAAATTCTAGACTCTGAAACATTAAAGGGATTGTCACAAGTTACTGTGGTTGTCCTTCTGAACTGTCCTTATGCCACTCTCATTGCTATTGGACAGAGACTCCACAGCATGCCTCCCTTCACCCCGGCTGCTGCTAGTCTGTTCTGGGACCCTGGAATCCAGGGTTTAGCATGATCCACTTGGTTTCTAATTATGTGTGATTAAATGTTTGTAGAAGTAGGGAAGAGACTGTAGCACTCTGCACCCCTCTCCCTGCCTCCCCTGCAAGGATGTAGGAGCTGGCCTGGGCAGAGTCACATGGGTGTCCAGGCTTCAGATTTACTGCTTTGTAGCTCCAGCCCTCCTGCAGGGGCTGCCTAATGATTTCCTCCTCTGTGTCCATCTAGCCTGTTTGCATTGAGCTCAAAGAACTCTCTTGGTTCATCCTTACTGTATTGACAAACTTACAGATTCAGTTCTGTGCTTAGAGGGTACCACACTGATAAAGGCGCTTTCTGGAGATTTCTTATGGCAGGTCTATGATCCTAGCAGGGGTTGGGCCTGAGCCAAATGGGCCGTATTGGCTTCTTGGAGCATTTCTAGTTTTTCCCTTCAGGGCAGTGACAGGTAGGTATTCTCAGGCTCAGGGTTTATCTGGACAGGTGACTTTGGAGAGGAATTTTCTCTAGAGGGCAGAGCCTTTGAGGCAGGTAGTGACGTCCCACAGCCCTCAAGGGAGGACTTTGCCTATATGTCCTGATGCAAGTTGGCCTCCCTTCAGGCCACAAATGATGTCACTGTGATAACCAGGTGCTGACGAGTCCAGGGTTTACACTGGGGAGAGAGAATAAACACCCAAGGCATTAGAAATGCCCAAGATGAGAGGGAGAAGGAGATGTAACAATAACAATTAGATTAGCAGATGCCACCTACCTGGAATGAGCATCGCCGAAATTCATGAGTTCAGATCTTCCTCTGCCCACTATGCACATTACAACCCTCTTTTGTGTCTGGGTTTCCTACTTTGTACATGGTGGGAACTGTGGTTGCAGTTTCCTTCTCCAGGATCAGTGTAGTTTCTGGTTCTGTTTTTGGCTATTGGGAGAGATTATGACAATAAAAGTGAACAGCCATTAAGTAGGAATGCCAATTCTTATTTCAGTTTTCATATCATGCCAAAAGATTCTTAGATGAAAGGATGCTTCCTGTAGGGTTGATGTTGAACTGGATATACCAAATACCTGATGGGAGGAGCTTTTCCTTGACAGAATTCCAGGTGAATTCTGTGTGATACACAAAGAGATGTGATGTACAAGGAGAATAAAGAGTAGCAATGTAGCAAGTGTGTTATAAGTCTGTCAATTGCAGATACACAATTTGATTCTGCGCTAGTACCTATTCGACGTGGCCGTCTAGATGACATCTAATGATGGTCCATTACAAAATTACCTCATTTACTTGTGGATGACCTGTGAAGTTCGCTGGTCAGGAACCTGAACTAAAGTGTGGTTTGCCCTTGAGACTGACACGCAGGTTTGTCCACATGCCGGTTCTGCTAAAGTGGCTGTGAAGGCATCACAGGATGGCATGGCCTGATGTTTGGTGCATTGTTCTCTCCCTTATCCCCTAGAATGTGTTCCACTCAAGTTTAACCCTTACCCTTCCACTGAAATCACTCTTGTCAAAGTCACCAGTGACCTTCAAATCACTGAATCCAGTGGTTGCTTCTGCACTCTCATCTGACCTGAACCATCAGCAGCATTTGGCACAAGTGGTCATTTTCTTCTCATTGAAACCCATTATTTCTTGGCTTCCTGGACTCCACACACTTCTGCTTCTCTTCCACATCACTGGCTGCTCCTCTGTCTCCTTTGCTCTTCTTCATCCTCCCCTTGACCACCAAACATTGGAGCACTGGGCCCAGAAGGCAGTCCTCTTCTCTACTCTCCCCTCCCTGGTGATTGCTCCCATAGCTTAATGACTTTACAAATCCTCTCTTCTCCCATAACTCCAAATTTGCATCTCCAGTTTGACTCCCCTTTAAACTCTAGACTTTTACAGACAGCTGCTTATTCAATATCCCCAAGTGGATGCCTAAAGGGCATCACAAATAAACACATCCCAAACTGAACCTTTGGTTCCACCATTCTTGACCTGTTTTTTATCATGGTCTGCCCCCCTTCAGTAAACAGAATCAGCATTTACTCAATTGCTCACATCAAGTTCTCATTTTCTTTCATTCTGTATCCAACCCAACAGCGAATCTTATTGACTCTACCTTTAAAACAGAAGCAGAATCGACCATTTCTTGCGACTTCTCCTAGTACCTTCATGGTTCATGGTATTGTCATCTCTTCCCTGGACCATTCCAATAGCCTCCCTACTCATATGCCAGCCCTTGGCCTATCCTCCCCCAGCAGCCAGAGTGAACTATCTACAGTCTAAATCAGACCACTTCCCCCTCAATGCTGCAAATCTCCTAATGGCTTCTTTCAAAGTCCAAAGATTTGAGCATGGCCTACAAGCCTCTGAATGGCCACCCCAGTACTTTCTGACATTATCTCCCATTATTCTCCCCCTGTTCTTCCCAGGACACACCACATGTACTATTTTTCAGGGTCTTTGCCCAAGAAGAGTGTTCTTTTGCCTGGAACATTTCCTCATTTCCTTCAGGTCTCAGTTCAAATGTCACCTCTTCAGAGAGGCCTTCCCTTGCAATCCTATCTAAAATAGTACCAACCCCACTCCCCTCTTTCATATTCTGCTCCCTCACCTTGATTTATTTTTCTTCATGGCATTTTTAAGTCTTATATGTTTATATTAAATTTGTATCCACACACCAGAGTGTCAACTCCATGAGAGCAGCAACTTTGTTTGGTTTGCTGCGGTGTCCAGTGTCTGGACAGTGCCTGGCACAGAGTATGTTCAATAAATACTTGCTAAATGAGTGAGTAAAGGAATGCCAGGGCTCATTTCACTGGACTAAGCAAGACAAGGCAATAAAGAAGGTGGGATTATGATGACTAGGTATAGCATTGCCTTGCAGTGTGATATTATTTAAGGAAGAGGTCAGTGTATATAGCCTCCTGCCTTTGGACATCTCCCTGAGGATGTTTCATGAGAATTTTCCTAGAAACTTGACTTTGGAAATTCAATTTGGACTTTCTAGTCATACAAATGAAGCCATTAGGATAGCTTTGGAGGGTAAAATCTTGACTTTCTAGGATAGACAAAGGTGAACAGTTGTTTCCCCCTTCTAATCTGTTTCCCTGTTTTTCTTGCTTAGCTACTCTATCAAGAATGGGCACGCTATGGAGTGTTTTATAAGTTTCAACCTATTGACCTCATCAGGTAAGATGTGGGAGGATATTCTTGGGAAGACTCTAGAGATGCAAGTCCTGAAAGATACTTGTCAACTGTCTTATCTCCTGGCAGACCATTGGTCAAGCAGAGGGGTCTGCTTTGCTAGGTTGTATTATTTCCATGCTGTGTCTTATGGATGGAGAAGCAGCTCAGAGACAGGAGGGAGAACGGAGGCTCTGTGAAGCAGCAGATAATATAGATTGATACACCATAACTTCCATCTTGAGGTCCTTCAGCACTGTGGTCTCTCCCTGCCTGCTCTTTTGTGGGGTGGGGGAGGGGCACATAGAATTATATCTCTTATTATTGTCCTTCGTATTTGTCCTAGAGAAGGATCTGGTTGAAGCAGATCGTTGGGTTATGCCCAAGTGACCATGGTGTTGACCAAGAAAAGGGAAGACCTGGAAAATCACATAAGGAATAAGCTGGCTGGCCTGAGAGGGAGTGTGGGCTTTTTATGGCTTCTCCAAATTAGAAGGGAGGGAAGACTGGGTCCTGGTGTCCTTTCCTTCAGTGCTGCCCCTAAAGTGATGCTCTGTTACCTTAAGAATTTCCCCAGCTTCTACAGAACTTTGGTGAACAGTGCTTTTAAAGAACTTACTAGAATGCAGTAAGTCTGGCTAGCATAAATTGAGTTGGGGGCTCTAGAAACTCAATGAGTTCTTTGAGTTCAGCCTCTTTCCCAATGGGAACATTGGGAGGCAGCACTGTCCAATGGGAAAGCACTGAACTGAGAGTCTGGAGACTGGGTTCTCAGCCATGCCTGGCCACTTTGGGCTCTATGTTTCTTTGGGCAAGTCACGGTCCCTCTTTGGTCTTCAGGATCCTGGTTGTCCTAAATTGGGAGGCTGAACTGAGGGATCTGTGAGGATATTTGCTAGAGCATGAGTATTTGGAAAGGATGACTGAAACAGTGGACTCCCTGCCACAGTGTCACTGTGGCTCTTCTAATGAACTAGTTAATCAGCACACAGACACAGAGTGTGTTCCTGGCTGATTGCCCTGGGCTGGGACTATGAGAGGGGCAGGAGCCAGAAGGATTGGGTCCAGAGGGAGGAATTCCAGCTTCTTCTCGGAAGAAGAAAGCAGCCTGGGGGCCACAGTTTGGGCAGGTTCACCTCCCACACAGAGATGTGAGGGCCTTCCCAGGGAACTGGGAGCTTGGTTGGATGACTCTTGACAACAGGTGTTTGTTCCAGCTGAAGACCGTTAACTGAAGTGCAGTTAACCATTGGGTCAGGAAGTAGGACCACTGGGTGCCTGTGACTGAGGCTCCCTCACCCAGCACCTCCCAGGCCCTGGCTGCCTTTTATGAGGCAAGGGCCACCTAGACTGTTCTCTGAGCCACACCAAGGCTGCTTCCTCCATGCCTGATGGGCTTTGATCTTCCTCTCTGCATCTCAAGTGGCCACCCACTCTGTCGCCTGTTTTCTCCAACCACTCATTTTTTTTTTTTAAATATGATTTAAAAAATTAAAAATTCTCCTTACCAGAGAGCCTGGTCTTTTCTCCAGAGACTTCAGGTGACTGCCTGCCAGCTAAGTGGGGAACGGCTCCAATGTGCACTCGGCTTTGGCCACCAAAGCAGCGTCACCTGCAGGGGAAGAATTGCCTTTGGAGCAGAGCCTTGCTCTGGGGCCTGGCGGTTCCTGAGCACAGAGAGCTCAAATCTGTCTAGACAGGGCACAGTGCACTGCGGAGCTGGAGGCTGGCCGCTGTTCCTCGTGGATCAGATGGCTAGGGAGCTCCCACAGCCCTGGGCTAGGCCAGCGGCTGGGCCGGGATGGGGGGAATGCTGCAGCCCCAGGCATCGATCAGATACTGGCTGGAGGGAAGGGACACTGGGTAGTGTGTGTGGGGAGTTATTTACCCAGTGATACAGGTAACTCCCTGAACTCATGGGACTGCTGGAAAGAGAGACAGTGACAGTAGTGGGGAGAGAGGGAAGGGGCAGGGGCTTTAGGGCACAGGTCGGTACGCAGAGACAGGGAAGCCAAGAAAAGGCAGCTGCAGGGCTGGTAAAGAGAAACCTGGGGTGGAGGGGTGGAGAACGGCTACCCACATGCAGTAGGTGCCACCCTAACCTGTTTCACACTCTCTTCCAAATGGTCTATCTCGGTTTCTCTTAGTCTGTCAAAGTCTCCTCCTTTATCCTCTTACCTGCCCCCTCTCTCACTGCCTACTTTCCAGTCCGATGCCATGCTCCAGGGGCTTTTCAGCACAGTTCTCCTATTCGTCCCTTCTCCATCTTTCCTGCTGCCAGCTGTCAGGGCTGCCTGTGGCTGCCTTCCCTGAGCCACCGCTGGCCCCACACTGTGACGGGGCTGTTCCATTACTACTTACTAACGTGAATTCTACCCTCTTTGTGCCTCCTGTGGAAATTGCACCCATATGGTCTGTGTTGAAAGATGGACAGAAGCAGGGGATTCTGATTCAAGCAGAGTGTAATTCATTCGAAGGCCCGGCAGAGGTATTTCCCCCTTATTACCTTGGGCACTCGGCTCCTGTGGAACCCTAGTGCCCCCTCCCCACTGATGACAATCTTTTGGACCATTCTAAAGCACTTAGAGCTCATTGGGGGTAGGAGATCTGTTTGCATTTGGAAAGCCCCAAGACTAGGTGTCCTTCCTCCGCAGGCCTTGAAGCCTGAACTTGAGATTTGGAGTTAGAGTCTCCTTTCCCAGGTGGTGAAAGTGGGCAGAGGGGAGGTGAGATGCCCTTCCCTGCACCCCTTGCCCCTGGCTGCTCCCGCTGCACCTTCAGTCATGCCCAGCAGGCTGCACTGTGAGACTGCTGATGTGTTTGTCTCTCCAGCCCAACAGGGCTCTCCACCTTTGCTCTAGAAGCCTCTGGGCCTGCATGCCTGTGCTGTGTGTGTGTGTGTGTGTAACAGTTGCCTGGAAAGTTCCCTGGGAAGGCATCCAGCAGGGACCCACTCACAGTAGATTCTTCCGGGAACCTCCAGCCAGCAGCACTTGTGCCCTGGCAGAAATATGGGTTGTGACTAAGATGATGAAGGACAGGATGTCTTAGCTGAAGGGAAATGGCTCTTCTGGTCCTTTAGGAGCCATGCGAGGGTCCTTGCCACCAGGGGAGTAGATTTCTGCCTGAGCTGCTCTGGGCTGATGCACCAACATCCCAGGAGGGAAACAGTCTTTATTTTCTGGGGAACCGGGGCCCTGGGGCCTTTTGGGTTTGTACAGGTGTGACCCAGTGTTCATCAGGAACATGGTCTGTCTTTTCACTAAAATTGATGTCTGCTCACAGGCTGATTTTCTTAGCTGGGAGGTTTTGATATGAATGAGACAAAACAGACTGTAAACATCTGAGTTTGATTTAGCTCCTAACTATACTTTGCTGAAGTTGATGTACAAAAAGTTTATTTTTAAGCATCTGCCACTGCCTGCCTACGACAGACAGCATGAGGAAGAGGGGGTCCAGAAGTCTGCTAGGCTTGGTGGGGGGGATTGTAGCACGCTGATTTGGGGAATTCACCAAGGGGATCACTCAAGGACAGCATGCACCACACCGAATCCGGATTACAGCCTGGAGAGGGATCAGTGGCTCTTACTCATTCCTACCTCCTTCAGGGATGCCCACTTTATGAGTGAGGCTTCCTAAAAATCAGGGAATGAAACCTGTCCACGTGACAGCTCTGGAGCTCCCTTACAAATGTTCTGGCTTGAAACTTTGAGACATGAACACTTCCACAACAACCTGAGACCGATGTCTACAGGATCGTACCATCTCAAGAGCTTTTGGGCATTATTTGTGGACAGCAAGAATGGCATGTGCTGCCCCCCTCCTCCCACTCCTGCACACATCTCTACCATCTTAGACTCCCAGCCCTCTCCAGTGCTCCCATAGGGAGCCCATCCAGGACCCTGGCATCAGAGGAATTGGCTTTCCCTCCTACTGCAAGGCAGATGCCCTTGTTCTTGCCACAGTTCTCCAGGACATCTGCAAGAAGGCTGTGTGATTTGACCCATCCCTCTTGGTCGGTCTCTGGGCTCTACTTGTACCATCCTGAAATGTGACCCATCCTTTCCTTCCAGGAGGGAGATGGAGGGAGCCACATTGCTTCTTAGGAGGCTTCTCAGCAGGCCAGGCTGGTTTCGGGGAGGGAATGGGGAGGAAACAATGTTAATCAACCTGTGATTAATTATTTCCTGAGCCCTGCTGCCTCCTCCTTGATCCCTCCCTGGGATTTATAAAGGCCATTCAGCTCAACGCAATAAATATTTACTGACTCTTACGGTGAGCAAGCCTCTGTGCTCAGAAACATGGGTGGTGCAGCACTAAGTAAGGTGAAGTTTGTGCCCTTAGGATATATCAGTTATGTAGGAAGAGAGACATGCAAAATAGGATGAAGTGAGGGTTTTTAAGGACTATAAGTATAAACATGATAATATGGGACAACAGAGGAAGAGTAATTGCTTCTAGCACAATATGGGAGGACTTTCTGGAAGAGGTGGCACTTGAATTAGAAATGTTGCTTTCTGAAGGACTGAAGTTCAAGGTCCTGAATGTGTCTTCATTGCCAGCTTGGGCTGCCCTGTGTGTGGATTTTCTGTGTAGCTTGATATTGGTGGCCAGAAATCACATTGACCCAAAGTCCGATTCTTCTGACTGTTGACTGGGAGTGGTAAGATCAAAAACTTGACTTGCAAACCTCACCTGTATGGATTCTGTGCTAGCCTGGTCCATGTACCTTGATCTGCACTGTTAGCAGAGAATCTCTGGCTGCAAAGAGGTGAGCCTGGATCTAAGAGAGGAGGCTAAGGAGATATGAAGTGTGGGACTGGCACCTTGGTATTTACACAGGCCTCAGCACTTGAAGCATTAGATTTATCTGGGAAGTATTTTGCAGGCTGAAAGAAATATCTTATGGCCCTGAAGATTATTTTTCTTCTATCTCTGTTGGGGCGGGAGTAGAGTTGAGCAAGAAAAGCAACAGTAGCTGGTTCAGACAGAGCAGAATCAAGGATAACAATGTTCTGTGCTGTTATATTCTGGCCCATTTTACAGTTCAGAAAAATGGGTCAGGCTGGTTATTAAATCTAGCTGTGGAGAGGCTCTACCCTATTCTCCTTTCTTTCTCTTCCCCCAATAAAGGTCACTCACTTCTAGTTTGCACCCTCCTGGAGGGAAGGCCATTGGCCTGTGGCTGGTCAGTGGACAAGCAGTAGGAATATATGATACTCTCAGCTCCAGTCCAAGACTGCACCCAAAGTCCATCTCAGTCCTCTGAGGGTGGCCTCTGAAGGCTCAGAACCACTTTCCATAGGTGGTGACTCCTGTTAAATCAGACTTTTAAAATCTCCTTCCTGTACTATCAGCCATGTGGTGCAGATGGTGGATCTCAGGAGGCTACACGTGGGCTTCCAGAAACCCATGGGCAGAGTAGGGAAGGAAAGAGTTACTTGTCTCACCCGCTGACTGCTTCCTTGACTCCCTTATGTCTTTTTCCTGTTTTCCAAGGAGGATCAGAAGCTGATATTAGGCTGAACGTGTATGACAAGCTCTCTATTTTGTATCTACTTGGCCCTTATGTGCAATAAATTCTCACTTATGCAGACCCCTGGGACCACACCAGAGCATCACAGAGGTGGAATGAGCTTAGAGGTCAGCCTCCTCCGTGCCTGGCCCTGGAACGAAGCATGAAGTGCTCTCTCCCAGCGTCTTTATTTAGCAGATGCTCAGCCTCTGCTTGACTTTTCATATAGTAGGGAGCGCCTTGCCTCAGGGGCAGCTCGTTTGTCTGCTGGACATTTCTGGCCACTAGAAATGGTCACGGAGCCAGAGCCAGAGCTCTGCTGACTGCCCTCCTTCTGTTCCAGTTTTGCTCCCTGGAGCCCCAGGAACAAGAGTACTCTGTCATGTAGGTCAGTCCTTTAATTGTTTGAAAACAGCTTTTGTGTCAGTAACAGTTCTCATATACCTAGGCTTTCTTTTCTCTAAACAAATCACTCCTGGACCTGTGTGCATGTCCTCATGTGACATGGGCTCTTTAAACAACCTTGTTATCACGATCGTCCTCTTCGGGACTCACTGGCCTGGGAAACTCAGAGCAGGGTCCTTCCATACACATCACCTGGTGTTGTTAAGTCAACACATGTTTTGTACTGACCATATGTCAGACACTGGTGCTGGGGTATGCAGATGAATTAAGCAGGACCCCATTCTCAAGGAGCTTAAGTTCAAAGTCATGAACCCCATGCTTGTGGATGACCACTGAGCTTTCCTGGGAAATGAAGGGACAAACTGATGGGAAAAAATTTCAAAAAAGTAGTTGTGAGGATGTAGAAAACCAGCATATAGAAAAGATCATGGGGGGGGGATTGACCCCCCAACTAGTCATCTGTGATGATGGGCTCAGGGGTATCAGCTTTGCCTTAGGCCAAGTTTGTTGGGGGCAAGTGTAACTTTCTGGAAAAAGCCATTTGATGCATCGCAGTAGCCCATAGACCCTGGAAATTCTCAGAAAACATTTTAGGATCACCTCATGCAGGGAGGGACTTACCAGATCATGGCCAAACTTCGCATGTCCAACTTAGGCTCAAACAAAAACTCAGCCAGGCTGGGAATATTTCAGGGAAGGAAAAGTGTTGTGGTCAAAGATGTGGAGAGGCATGTGCATGAAGACAGACTTAAACAAACGAGCTCCCGACTCGAGGAAGAAAATGGAGGGGGATGAGGACGGCACACTTTCCGTTAAGATGGGTAGAATGGCTGTGCATGTGCTTATAAAGTCCTGAGGTCCTTGCCCAGGAACGGGGTTGAGAACTAGAGCTCAGTTTTAGCTCTAGCTAAGTCCTGAGATCCTTGCCCAGGAACAGGGTTGAGAATTAGAGCTCAGTTTTAGCTCTAGCTAGGTCCTGAGGTCCTTGCCCAGGGACGGGGTTGAGAGTTAGAGCTCAGTTTTAGTTCTAGCTAGGTCCTGAGGTCCTTGCCCAGGAACAGGGTTGAGAATTAGAGCTCAGTTTTAGCTCTAGCTAGGTCCTGAGATCCTTGCCCAGGAACAGGGTTGAGAATTAGAGCTCAGTTTTAGCTCTGGCTTTGTTTCCAGTGGATGTAATGTTTGCACAAACCATCCTCCCTTGAGCCTCAGTTTCCTCAGCTATGGAATAGGGATCACAACACCTGTCCTACTCGCCCCACGATGCTATTGTGGGGATTATGATTAAGCGCTGCACAAATACTGTGGTGAAGAGCATAGTTTTGGATAAGTAATTATCTATTTGCTCCCTGGGGGAAAATTATAGTATTCCCTAAAATAGTAGAATTTTATATAATTCTTTAGCTCAAGAATTTTGACAAATACTGTATAATCATAAGACGGTTTTTTATTGTAAATCAGTGCACGGCATCTATGCATTTTGCGGGTGTGAGGTCTGCGCCTCCTCGTGACCCGCCTAGTGACACCTAGTGGGTGTCTCCATTTATGGTGGGATACTAAACTCAGTGAGATGATGTGCTTCCCAAAGCCACAGAGCAGCCCATTCAGGATTCGAACCCAGGCCTGTCTGACTCCAGAAACTATGACTTTTCTCTTGGGCCATGCAGCTAAAGGTGACTTGGAGCTCTATCCAGCCAGATGTCTGGCAAGCTGGGTTTTTGTGTTGATCCCTTTAATTAGCCATCTCTGAGGGAAACTGGTGTGGTCTGCTGGTAAGCTTTCCCACGGAGCCGTCACTGTGAGCGTTCCCACGCTTTCCCATGGAGCCATCACTGTGAGCGTTCCTCTGTGCGTAGTGGGAGGGACGTGCTGCTCTCGGGGCCCAACGAGCTGGATAAAGCTGTTTGTGCCTCTGTTAAGTGAGCCCAGAATGCCATGATTTTTATTCCACTTTTTCATAGTCTTTTATTTTTCTGACTTCTTCCACGTTGTTAGGTTGTCCACTGTCACTTCTTGCTTTTGTTGACTGAGTAGCTTCCTTCCTGACCCCAATTTGCTGCTTGATCTCAGTCGCATGTTTAGCAACTAGACACCTGCGCAGGTTAGCATTGTGCACCAGGTAAGACTCTTCCATAGCCTGTCCTGGAGTCTGGCTCCTGTTAGGTGTGGGGTTTTGTGGAGGGTCTTCTTTTGTCGTGGAAATGTCTCCTTTTTGTTTCTCAGTGAGAATGAAATCGTGTTTTTGAAGCTCATGAGGCCTCAGAGACGGGACCAGAGTGAGTACGATACAGCAGGTGCCTTTGGTGTGAAGAGCTACATTTTTGTTCTCCTCACTTGTTTTGGGAGGTCATGAGAAACTGAGACTATCAAAGATATTTTTTGCAATAGAGCTCAGAGTCTGTTAACAACACAAAGTGTGGGCCCCTGCGTCAAGGCTCTCCTGGATAAAGAGCTTTGTCTGGGTGATGGTGTCAAAGCTAAAAAAAGGAGGGAAACAGGACGCTTAGAGTGTAGTGATGAGACATAAAGAACCCTTCTGGTGGAGGTCACAGGTCTGTGAAGGAGCACCTGACAGGGAACTAATGCACACAGGGCACTAACACACCCATCTAGAAGGGCAAGGTCACAGGGAAGGGTTTTGCAGGGGTTCACAGCTCTGTTCAGTGTGGTTGATGAGACAAAAGTGAGGCTACCAGATATGTGAGTTTTGAGTAGAAGGCAGAGACTTGAAGGACAGAAGAAATATGGTTTGGGATTTACAAGATTTGGGTTAGGGCTGAGAAGAAAGCACCGTGGCTGCGGAAAGTGTTTGGAGGAGATATCTGAGACAGTGTGGAGCAGCAGGCCTAGACAAAGGGATCATGACGACGGGAACAAAAAGATGCTGTCAAGTGGTTCCTCTGGAATGTAGGCAGGTGGCAAAACAAAGCCTCCTAGGGCTTCAGGACTTAGGCACTCCAGCTGTGAGGTGAGAGTGGACACATCGGAATTCAGTTTTGCTCTCGCCCTCTCTCTTGGGGAACTTTGGGCAAGTCCTTCAGCCCCTTTGGACCTGGTGCAGTTCCTTGCCCTGGCAGAGCCGTTGGAATCTTTGTGTCTCCTCCACAAAGCTGGCGATGGCAGGTGCAATCCTGTCTGCAAGAGTCAAGAACCTGAGGTAGATCTGGGGGACTGATCTTGCCCTAGAACGAGCAAGGGGGGACTAGCATGTGGATGAGGAGTTACCATGGACACGGCCCAACCGTTTGATCCCATGAGCCACTGTTTTACCACGTGTCTCTGGAACCCCCGAGCTCCCCGTTTCTGCTAATGATATTCCCTTGAGTGATGTTCTCCACCCACACCACATGGGTATGTAACCAACATAAACACAGAACGTCTTAACACATGGAATAACATCGGCGGAACACACATTACAACAACAACCTCAAGATAGCTATATTTAATTAGCCCGGCACGCCCAGGCTATTCGCACAGGCACATGCCTCTGTTTTAGAAACGGAAAACCACAGCATTTTGTGGGTCTGGAAGTCACAGACATAGCAAGAAAAACAAAACAAAACAAAACAAAACTTCAAGATCCCTGCCTGGGGACTGCTGTCCTCCACTACCTTCTTGGGATTATCTGAAGGTATTCAAAGACATGGGTAGTTGGGTCACTGCCCAGGATTGCTGTCTGCCCCTGGCAGGATGGTTGGCTCAGTCGTGGAGAGGTTGTGGTGCTCAGCCTGTGTCACCCAGCCCAGCGAAGGGACTCTGAAAACCCCCCTTGAGGGTTCAGGACTCTGGGTTGCTGGCTTAACCTCCTCAGTTTCTTTCATAGAATCTGTGTTCAACTGACAAAGTCAGGAGAGACAGAGAGGGGATTGGAGGACTGGGATTTTGAAATTTTTGTTTGGGCATTTTAGTCTGGAGGAAGATAAGAGCAATGGCTTAGTTTCCAGCTCTTATCAATTCTAACAAAATGGCAGTATATCTTTAGGTGGATATTCTGCCCAATCCTCAGAGTTTGGGCAGGAAGGCAAGCTGCTCAGTGGAGAGAAGTGAATCAGCCATAGACTAAGGGTATCTGTTTGCCCCATTCAGGGGCATTCAGCCTCCTGGAAGCCCCACCTGGATTCTTCTTGCTGGGGTTCATTCCTTTCATTTTTGCCCATTCTTCATGTTTACCCCATGGTCTGTTCCCCTGTCTGTCACATTCTGTGAAATCACATCCCCTTTGGATATTCTAGCCCTTCTCTGAAGGTTACAGGGCACCTGTGGCCCAACACAAAATCATAAATTTACTTAAAACATTATGAGTTTTTTTGTGACTACTTGTCACAACATATTTAATGTGTAGCCCAAGACAACTCTTCTTTTTCCAGTGTGATGCAGAGACACCAAAAGGTTAGACACTGCTCGACATCTGTAGAGGGTGAAGTTAAACCCTTTGATGATCCAGTAGCCAGCCAGAAGCATCTTTATGGGGACAATGTGAAAGGTATAGAAGGAAGAGCACCCAAACTCAGAATTCTTACCATCCAGTTGGAAAGAAGATTCAATGTTTTGAAAATGAGATTTCAGAGGACTTAGAACTCAGTTCAATTTAACCCAGCTTATTTATTGAGTACCTTCTCTGTGCCAGGCACCGTTTTAGGCACTAGAGTTAAAGTGATGAAAAAGGTAGATATGGACTGACCTTGGATAATTAGATAATTTATCATCTAACCTGGGACACTCTGGAGAGCAAAAGTGAGCACTGTTAATAATCATGCTAACTGTACTGGTCAGTTGTTATCACAATAATGCACAAACCACCCCCAAGCTAGCAACTTAGAACATTTTCTTGCTCTTGTATCTGTAGGTTGAGTGGAAAAGTTCTCTTCAGGCTGAGGGTTGGCTAGGCTTGGCTCCAGGCTTCAGACTGTGTTCAAATCTCCATAGATCTTCTCACTCCTTTGAGATCAGAAGCAATCTGGACATGTTCCTCTCATTGTGAATCACAAGAGCACAAGGAAAGGAATGGAAACACAATGCCTCTCAAGGCATCGCTGGCCTCACATCCATTAGCAATCTATTTTCCAAAGTAGTCTCATGGCCAAGCACAAATCCATGCTGCTGGAAAGTATACTCTTTCTTAACAGGAGAGGATTTAATCTTTGCTGAGTGACAATCTAGCAACAAGTATAAACCAGGATCGTCCTAGGAATAACTGGACCTGTGAAGCTTGTGATCTAGCAGGGAAGACAGATAGTATGTAGTTATTTGTAAGTGTGACATGGGTTACAATAGGAGATGTGGGGTATAATGAGAATGCAGATATAGGGCCTACTTGGAGAAGAAGTGACATTTGAGCTAAGATTTGATGCATGAATGAAAGTAAGATGAGCCAGGCAAAGATGAGCAGAACAATAGTGACAATAGCTGACGTTACCCAGTACGTCCTGCGTGCCAGGTACTGTTGCAGCCCTTTGTATTTGCTAACTCACAACAACTCTTCGAGACAGATGCTATTATCCTCAGTTTATAGTTGGAGACTTGAGACGTAAAGAGGTTGATAAGTCACACAGGTCACACAGCTAGTAGGAAGTAAGATTTGAGATTTGAGGTCCAGCCCTGAAGTTGGCTCTCCACCACAGTGTGTATTGCCCCACTGCTGGAGGAGGGGACCAGGGTGCTGGGGCATCAGGTCTGGGGGGCATGATACGAACCAGGCTGGGGTGAAGCAGGGGCTGGGTTCTGGAGGACTTTGGACTTTTTCTTAAGGAAGAGAGTATGTCTGAAGGGTTTGGCTTATGTGGGTGCAAGTGTGTGGGTGGTGTTGACCTGATCTGTTGGCTTTCAGTTTTAAGGACTTGAAACTCTTCTTTGTAGGGCACTGGCAAGGACCTGAAACTGTACATTGTGTGCCAAAAGAGATGGAGGGACGAGGTGGAGAGTCTGGGGAGAAGAACCTCTTTTCTTCCTGGATGTCTTCTGTCCTTACAGAGGACTTGTGAGGCGTTCTAGGTCATATGTCTCTGTGCTAGAGTCGCTTTTATTATCCTCACCGTTTCACATCCCAACTAACCTGCAAGTCTCGTGAGATTGTCATCAGTGTGTGGGAGCCACCTCTCCCTGTTCACCGGTGGTGGATGTCTCGGCAGTCGTGATGGTGACCATCACTGACATACTGCTTTCCCCTACACTCACTGTGAACCGGTATTACCATGCCCTTTGTGCGCGCCATCTGGTTGAATCTTCATGGTGACCCTGTGACGTTGACACAGTTGTTGCCCCCATTTTCAAGAAGAGGAGGGCACGGCAGCGCAGAGCTGATCAGTCACTTGCCTGAAATCTCAGGCAGTGTGACTCTGGAGTCCACTGTCTTAGCTGTTTTGCTGCACTTTGAGGGAAGAAAGCCGTGTCAGTGAGGCACATGGGCTGCTTCCTAAAAGTGGGTGGTGGGGGCCAGCAGGTGGGTGTGGTGAGATGTTCAGATGGGATAGTGAAGGGACTCTAGAGTCTTTTAGAATAAAACAGATATGATTGTCATAGATCAAGGGGACTTTATCATTTTAGATCTGGTGTCCTTGAATACCATCCCCTTATTTTATAAAAAAGGAACCAAAATCTTCTAACAGAATTAATGAGGCAGAGGGACAGAAGTGTTATGTCTGAGGCCACTTCTAAATAAGGAATATTTAATTTGTGTTGCTATAACCTGCTGGCATTTAATACAGAGAGGTGAGCTGGGAGGTAGAAGTATGTATAGGGTTAGAGGTGGGGGATGATGCTCTGGGAAGGTTGACTTACCTGCTACATTCCTCACCTAACAATAAGGGGATTGGGCCAGGTGGTCTATAATATCTCTTCCAAGGTCAACTTTCTAGACTCTATAGGATAGAATCTCAAGCCTGAAGCCAGTCTAGGGGAAAGACCCAAGGTCTCACAAGGAGGTAAGTTGAACTAGGGATCGGAACCCAGGAGTCTGGACCCCAATTCTGGACTTCGTCTATTGGACTCACCACCACCTGGGACACCCCCACCCCCATCTACCCCAACATATTGGATTTCTCTTTCCCTCTCCCCCTTCCTGAACACCCTCATCTCCGTTTTCTTTTGCCTCTTCAGCTTTGATCACATCTGGAGCATTTTGTAGAGTTGATGAGTGTGTGTTTTCCTGTTAGGACACATGGTGTATATCAGAGGCACTTAAGAAGGTCTGGACGAGTGGAAAAGTCTATGTGGCATCTCAGGGGCCTCTAGCCTGGAGGGTTGATGGCAGCTGCATGGCAGGGACCTGACATGAGGGCTGCTGACTCTCGGGGAAGGCCTGGAGGCTCAGCCTGGGGACTGGTGCTCTAAATGACTTGGAGTTGTCCCAGTGGGACTAGTGTAAGGGAATTATGTGTGTATGTTAGTGGGCCCATGCGTATATCTGCATATATGTGTAAGAGGACTGGACAGGCCCCTCTGCCTTGTTGCTATGGCATGCTGACCTCAGGGCTTTACTCTCTGTGGTAACTGGGACTCTTATCTGCACATCTGCACAGTAATATAAACCAACAGTGTGTCACCTATAGGTAGACAGTGGATGATGAATGTGACATGGGGCAGAGAGGCAGAGTAGTGCTCTGCCTGTGAAAGGTGACAATCATTTCCAGTGAGCCAACCAGCAGGACCAGTGACTGGTGTAGATGGGTGAGATGCAAAGGAGCTTCACATAGTGAATGAGCTGGGAACATACCCAGCCCTGTGTCCCTTGATCAGTGTTCTCTCTGCTATCTGTTACCCTCTTGGTGTTGGCCTTTAATCCTCAGAATCCTGGGCTGAGGTCACACTTTTCCTATTTTTCTTCTTTCACCTTTTTATGGGTGGAGGGGTGGGGGGTAGTGTGCCCAGCCAACTCTGTTCACCATTCATTTGGAGCCTGACTCCTGACAAGGAGTTTCAGAGCTCATGATGGCCCCCTGAGGCTGCCTCCTCGGCCCGACCTGTACCCTCCCAGGGCCCGAGGTATTTATCCCCAGTTATCACAGCTGTGTGCGTCTTCCTCCAAAACTCTGGTTTCTTCGAATTTGCTGCTTTTCCCTCCACCATTAACCCTCAGGCTTTAATCTTTTCCCTCCCATCTCCTCTCCTTATCCATCCATCTCAGCTACTCTATATCTATCCGCTCCTAGTGACTGCAGACTTGGGGGCAAGTCATCCCAGCTGGGCCTGCTGAAGGTGATCTTGGAAAGTGATAGAAGTATTTTTAGGCCCAGGGTAGGGGTGGTGCTGGGGAATGCCACACAGAGTTCAGCCTGGAGGGTTGTTTATGCTCTTGGAACTCTAACAGAGAACAGCCCCATCTATCCATGGTTCAAATTAAATTGCAGATGCCCTTGAACTCAGGGTTAGGAACGTAAACAACTAGTGGGTCATAGACTTCAAGCAGTGAACAAGCTTGGCAGGAGAGAGGCCTGATGAGGGCTGGCAGCGGATAGATTTTCCAATTGATGTTTTCCCAGGAGGCTTCCCCGACTTTGTGGATTCCGGGCATTAGAGTACCTCTCTTGGCCAGCACATCTGGGAGTATGGCTTCTCGTTGGTTGTGAGACAGTTGTGAGAGGAGAGAGGAGAGATTTCCTAGTCTTTCTCCCATTGAACTTGTCTTGCTCAGGGAGGGGATTTAGAAAGAGGGTGGAGAGCTGAGTGAATGGCCTGGGGAATCACACAGGGAGTCTGACATTTAGATTCCTGCTCTGATGCAGAGCCCCAGGAGCCTGAGCCTGGGCCTGAGCTCAGGATGCTGTGATGAGGACTCAGCCCGCAGCCTCCCACAGGCCGTGACTTGCTCATTGATTCACTCCACATTCAGAATACTTGACGATTCAACAAGCACCAATACTGTGGTAGGAACCATCCCAGGCAGTGGTGATGAAAATATCCTGACCCTCAAAGAGCTTATAGTCAATGCGGAAAAAAGATAAATCAGCAAATACTACAGATGGGTGATGAATGTTTGGACAGAACATGCACAGTGGGCCCTAGCAGGGACAAAAGAGGGCTCCTGAATCGGTCGTCAGAGGAGACCTCCTGGAAGATGCAATGACAGAGCAGAGTTTGAATAAAGACTTGATGTCAGCCCTGGCCCGTGTGGCTCAGTTGGTGAGAGTATCCTCCTGTAACCAAAAGTTTGCAGGTTTGATTCCTGGTCAGGGTGCATACTTGGGTTGTATGGTCATTTCCGGTCAAGGCACCTATGACCCCAGTTCAGGCATGTATGGGAGGCAACTAGTCAATGCATCTCTTTTGCCTCAATGTTTCTCTCTCTCCCTTTCTCTCTCTTCTCTCCTTTCCTCTCTCTCGAAAAGCAATGAAAAAAATGTCCTCAGACGAGGATTTTTAAAAAATTTTAAAAAGAGATGATGTCAGATGGGGAGTGGGGAGGGGGATGGGCATTCCAGGCACGGAGAACAGCATGAATTAAGGCATGAAATGCTGAACACAGCACAGTCATTTGGGATTGCAAGAAGCCGAGTATGGCTGGAATTAGACTATATACAAGGGTAAAATAATGGAAGGCAAAAATGTTAGGCAGGCATCAGATCACGAAGCCAGTCTGAAATACTTAGCTCAAGAGATGTGGAAGGATTTTAAGAAGGAAACTGGTAAACTCAGACTTGAAGAATGTTATCGAAGGGATAGAGAAAGTTCCCCTAGTTACTTTTCCCAGAAGTATGGATTGGCCAGGGCAAAGCAAGGCCTTGTGGAGGTGGGGCATAGTCTGGGTCTCTAATGGGAAAGAGGGTGCCATGGTAGGCTACTGAGTCGTCTCCCCTGAGCGAAGCTTCTTCTGGGTCCTTGGAGAGGGAGACTTCAGATGAGGAAACTGAAGCTCAGGGAAGACTGACTTGTAGCCCAAGGCCACATTGCAAATTAGCTGGGGAGCTGGGGCTTCAGAAAGAAACTGCTTCTATTACTAAACAGAAGTAATAACTCCCAGCCTTGCTCTAGGGTGGCCCTGTCTTCCCCATTTTCAGCATTATCTGTTACCTGTGGTAGTGAGTGGCAGCAGTATTCATGCAAACATTTGTACAAAATCTACACAGTTAGCAAATTCACCATCATGCTGGTGTTTCGCCATGATACTCTCTAAGAGCTGGATTTATTTGTTTGTGCTTCCTCTCCTTCTGTTTTTTGTTCCCCTGGGGGTAAAGATTATGAGGAACAAAGGCAGAACTGCTTAGTCAGCATCAGTCAACGGGCTATTATCATGGGGTCTAGTCACTAGTTCTGGGTCCTTGAGAATGGGAAGCATACTTCATATTTTTCATTGGCACAGAACTGGATAAAGTAGTTAACTTGAAAGATAACAGAACCAAGATTCAAAATGTTCTTGACCAGAAGGAACCCTGAGCCAAAGCCAGCACGGTGAAATCTAACAGTGGTAGATGTGAAGTCAGGTTAGCAACAGTAGAGGACCCAGAGAACTTGCTTTGGCAGGCACTTGTGTGAGACAGATGGGGCAGGGGAAGGGGGTGAGTGGACCACAGCTAAACACCAGCTCTCAGTTTTTTGCCAAACACGAACTTGTCTTACACTGAAGTAATGAACTCGTGAGGTGCGGCTTGTGAGTAATTATGGTGCCACCACCCTTGAGTGGTCCGTCTACCATGGAAGATGGTGCTCAATTCTAGGTGCCTCATTTTAGAAGATATATGGACACTTGAGAAGATTCATAGAAGTTGCAAGTTGGTGGCTGTGGGGAAGATTTCAGCCAGTAGACCTTTCTTTTAAACTTGGTCCAAAAGATGTTTTGAAAACATTAAATGTGAATATTTTCAGTTGGAATCTATGCTCTCCAGTTCCCCACAGCTTCCAGCATTCCTTATTGTCTTATATCCAGCACTCACATTTCACGGTGGCCTTTACCCCACACACTTACACTTGTGACCCTTGAATTCAAGCAATTCTAGCAGCACACCAGACTCACCTAAGAAACCTTTTAAACATACCTTTCCTCACATACAATCATGATGGGGTATCTGGTAGAGGACTAGTTGTTTTCTGCCCTAAACAACTCTCAGCCAGTTGAAATATATGTAGTAGCTGTTTTCAGACCCTAAACAACGTCAGAGCTTCCCTGAAAGAACAAGGCCATTCCCGTAGTTGCTCCGAACAAGTACGAAATAAAATAGCAAGATGATGGACTTAAACCCCACTATATTTGGCAATCACATTAAGTATAAATAGCCTAACTATCAAAATGAAGACATACATTATTAGATTGGATAAAAAGCAATACCCAACTGCGTGCCACCTGCTAGAAGCATACTTTAAATATAAAGGCGCTGATAAGTTACAAGTAAAAGAGTGGAAAGAGATGCACTATGTAAACACTGATCAAGAGAAAGCAGAAGTGGCTCTATTAATATCAGAATAGGTTTTAGGGCAATGAATATGATCAGAAATACAGATAATATTTATATCGATAAAGGGAACAACTCATTAAGAAAATGTAACCATCCTGTTTGGGATTGTGTGCATCTGATAACACAGCTTTACAATACATGGAGCAAAAACAGACAAAGTGGAAAGGAGAAACAGACAAATCCACAATTACATTTGGCAAATTTCATCTCTCAGTAGTCAAGAGAACATACAGACAATCAGTAGGGATGTGGTAGACTTCAACAACATTGTGAATGAACTTGTCCTAATTGGTGTTTACAGAACACTGCAGCCAAACTGCAGCAAACACTTTGTTTTTACGTGTGCATGGACCACTTACTGAGCTAGACCGTATTCTAGCTCATAAAACAAGTTTCAGTGATTCTTGGGAATTGAGGTCATATGGCATATATTTTCAGACCACAGTGAGATTAAGCTACAGATCATTAACACAAAGAAAGGCTCATCCTTCCTCCTGCCTCTCCGTCATTGCAGGACCACGCTTCACTCATCTGTGCGAGCCGACCTAAGCTGATTCAGTCACACACAATTCTTTCTTCATAGACGTAGTTAGCCTCTGAAGAAGTTTTGAAATAAGTGACATTTATTAGCAAGTGTGAAAAAAGAAACTGTTCATAAGACCTGTTCAGGATATCCCGACTTACTGTTCTTTTATATTTTCTGATCATCTCCTTGAATGAAAGATTCACTCCAGGAAAAATCTCAATTCTAGAGATAGAACTTTGTCACCCTTAGAACTAGTATCAGGAAAACAGAATCCAGAGACTCAGCTGGACATGGGGAAATTTAGGGGCTTAGCCTAAGGCATCATCTCTAGAACACGGGGTATCGGCCTCTGTGGATATTTATAGGCAAGGGAGCATGTCTGAAATATGTCTAGCCATTCCACATTATATGAATTCTTCCAGTTTCACCAAATGAGAGCCCTTTTCTAACATTTGTTATGCGACTCAACAGGCCATTATTTTTACTTATGAAAATCCGTTTCTGACACTCTGTGCTAATTTACCGAGCTGGGCTTATTGATGGAGCCAAGGAAAGCAGAAATGCCACCTGTGATCAAGGACTTCCTGATCAGAGCGCCAGCTGAACACCTGGGCCGCCTTGCCTGGCACCTGCCTTGGAGCTTCAGTCAGATAAGACACATCCTCTCACACTTTGTGTGACGAAGTATTTTGAAGTCAATTCTACACATTGTAACATTTTCCTAGACGATTTCCTCTTCTTTTAAAGATGTCCAGGAAAGGACGCCTTTGGCCTCTCCCTTGCAAACTATTCCAAAATCTCACGAAGTCATCAAGGTTCCCTTTTCCCCTTCCAAAACGGCTTCCAGGAACGTCTTAATTCTTGTTTTCAGAGCCTCCTTCAGAACGTGCGCAGCCTCTACTGCCCTCCCTGCCTTGTATCTTTGATTTAAGACTCATAGTTCCTGCGGGCTGAGAGTGGGTTTGGCTGTAGATCACTGCTGGCGTGTTTACAAGGGAAGGATCATCTTGGAGCCACATAAATGGCTATTAACTTTCTGTGGTTGTCGCACTAATTGTTTTATGCTCAGATAATGAGTTCCAGCTATCACTTTGTTCACTTGTAGTCTCCACTAAAGTCAAAGGGAGCACTGAACATGTTGACAGGTAGGACCTGCTTCACGGACGTCTCTCCGTTTCCTTCTTTGAGGCCTTTTGGTCCTAAGAAATCAGACATTGCTGCTGAGAGCCCAGGGCCTGGGCTAAATGACTCCTGTAAAATGAGGAGAAACTGATTTTATTTGTGTTTTACATTTTATTTTGAATAATTTCAAAATCACAGAAAAATTTCAAAAATAATATAAAGAACTCCCCATTGTTGACACTCTGATTTAATTGTTCATATTTTTGCCATATTTTCTCTCTCATTCCCTCTTTGTATACATATGAATATATTATTATTATTAAGCCATTTAAGAGAAATGTGGCAGACATCATGCCTCTTTACCCCTAAAAACTGTGCATTTTCTAAAAACAAGGATTTTTTTCTTATAGTGTGATTTTCAAAACCAGGAAATTGAACATTGCTGTTATGTCATTATCTATTTACTCTACAATCCATATTGAAATTTCCGTTGTCCCAACAATGTCCTATACTTCAATTTATAGTTGGTATATCTCTTTAGTCTCCTTTAATTTGTAATCTTTTGTCTTTTGTGACATTGACATTTTTGAAAAGGATCATTTTGACAAAGGTCTCTCACTTTGGGTTTGCCCGATGTCACCTCCTGTTGGGATTCAGATTATGTATTTTTAGTAGGGATCCTACGTACGTGTGATGGGCATCCTTTTCAACACATCACAACAGGAGGCCCATTCTGTCCGAGGGCCCCTTTCATGGCAGTGTTAGCGGTGATCACTGGGGTATGGTGCTGTCTGCTAGGTTCCTTCACTGTGAGGTTACTGGTTTTCTTTTGTAATTATTAAGAAATTTATGAGGTAAGTCTTTGAAACTGTGTGAATATCCTGTTTATCAGATTTTTTACCCATTGCTTTTAGCATGAGTAAAAATCTATTGAGACAACCTCTTGAAGGAAGAAGGATTGGAGAAACTCCTTATCAAAGGCTCTGCTTGGTCCCTGTTCTTTAAAACCATGGAGTACTGTCTGAGGAGAGTAGATTATTTAAATTAAGAATAGAGAAGATAGATTAATATACTTGTAAATGACTATGTGTGTGTATATGGGGGTGAAGGAGGGGAGCAAAAATGTGGAAATGGGAGAAGGAAGCTCGGCTAGAAAGACGGGAGTAAAGAAAATCTTGTTGAATGAGCACTTGATTTGATACTGTCAATGCAGAGTAAGTGCCCATAATTAGTCAAATGAGCAACCAGTCAGGTTTTTTATTTTAGATATAGAGTCCTGGATCTAGGAGGGTTCTCCAGAGGCCATCTGATCCCACCTTCTGTCTCTGGACAGGAATCACTAGAAACTTCAGACGGGCTGGGCTTTACTATCCTTTTTGATACTTCCAGAGGGGAGATTCTACCATTTTTTCTTGCATAATGCAGAACTGGGGATTTGGGGAACAAGAAAGAGTCAAATGAGGCCCCTGCCTTTAAGGAACCCTTCAAGAACTCTGCTAAGAGAGAGGCCTCAAATGACCATTCCCCACCATCATCAAATTCTACCAGCATTCTGATTTATCAGTTGTTCCATAAATCTAAGAACTGTTTCCACTGTTTTTGGACTGCTCTATCTGGACTGTGACACTCACCTTATAAGGCACTTGACAGTCACTGTCTGAAGGGGTTCCCAGATCCAATTCCAACACCAGTAGGGTGTCTGAGAATTCAAGTCAGTTCTGACACTATCTACATTGAGATAGAATCAGGTTCCACAGGGAAAAGACTTAGTACCATAAGACTACCCTCCACTTCAGATGCCAGTTGCAAACTAGGTTGTTATCTGTGCTTCTGACCGACTGGCTACAAATTAGAGGTTCCTATGACCCCTTCCTTGGGTTCTATTAATTTGCTAGAGCAGCTCACAGAAGTCAGAAAAAAGTTTTACTTACATGATTACTGACTTACTACAAATGATATTAATGGAAACGAATCAATAGGCAGATAAAAAAATACAGAGAGTGGGCCTTGAACAAAGGACCTTCTGTCTTTGTGGAGCCCAGGGCCCAGCATGGTGCCATGCAGAAGGAAGTGTTCTGGTTCCCAGTGTGGGAGCGCTCAGAAAAGGACTAATGAGTTTTCCTTTTGGGTTTTTATGGAGACTTCATTGTGTGTTCATGGTTAACAAAGCTATTGGCCATTGACGATTAATTCAATCTCAAGTCCTTCTCCCCTCCCTGGAACTCAGGGGGTGGGACTGAAAGTTTCAATTCTCTTAACCACTTGGTTGGCTATAGTGGCAACCAACACTCTCCCTTCAGTGGTGTCCAAAAGTCACCTCATTAACATACTAAGAGACACCATTGCTGCCCTCTTTGGTTAGGAAATTCCAAGGGGTTTGGGAGCTGTGAGCCAGGAACTATGGATGAAGACCAGTTATATTTGAGGAGTGTATTTCAGTCAACTAAATGACCAAATATATATATATATATCTTAGAAATCACAGTATCTCACTGTCCCATATTGTTCATCATGCTTTCGTGTGGAGCTGTTCTTGGTTTGAGATGATCATATTTCATTGATTCTTAGAGTCTATTGATTGTAAGATACACATTCGTGTCAATGATACTTTAAATCGGTGAAATATGGTATGAGAACATTGGTGGTAAAACCCATCATTTATGCTCATTCATCCATTCACTTAGTATTTGTTCAATGTAAAATGATGTCAAGCTTTGGTGGGCAAGCATGAAGAATCCCCTTCAGAACTTAGCTGAAATTCAAAAAAATAAAGTAAAAAAATGGAATTGAATAAACTTGAGTTTGTTCCACATTCCACCATTTCCTAGCTTTATGATCTGGGGAAGCTCATCTAACTTCTCCATGCCTCAGTCCTCACCTGTAAATTGGGGTTAATAATACCCACTTTTTTGTGCTGTTGTTGTAAGGGTTGGAATAATAGTTGAACATCATTCATCTTAGTGTCTGGCACATGATACAGCCCTTATTAGCGTAGGCCCTCAGTAAATATTTGTAATTAGAGTGATTTATAGACATGCAATTAATACGCATTGTTGTAAGAGTAAATTACAACTGGCTATTTCTTTTGATGTTGAAATTACATTCCCTCCACTCTACTGGAACTGTTTTGTTCTTTTTCCAGTGTAGATGGACAACAGCTGGACACCGACCCTTTGATACAGTCTGAGGATAGAAGTCATTTCACCCCTACACATTGCTGTTGAAACTGTAGGGAAATAATGACACTCCTGGAGGTGTCAGACATTTGGGGGCCATTTCTTTCTAGTCCCCACTGGCATACCACATGTCCACTTCCACTAATTACAGTTACTTTCCTGGCTGTCAGTGTTAATGACAGGGATGGATGCCATTGCCATTTGGATTTGTTGACCAGAGACAATTATTTTTCTAACATGTTCGAAGCTTGCTTAAAACCATACTACGCATTTTGGTCCCTGGCTGTTCTTTAGTTATTTTCCTTTTCATTTTGAAATCTGTATGTGTTTTTCTGGTATGCAGAGAGGAAGATGGGGGTAGGGAAATACAATCAAATCCATGTGTTTGCGATGCATTTACCCTGAAATAATAAGAAAGCATTGTTGGGAAAGAGCCTTTGGATGACTTAGGAGATATTATTATAAGTCCCACATTGGTCTCTTCATCTTCTCAGTCCACACTGCCACGTGCCAGGTTCTGAGAGGATCAAGTTCACATGGGGACATGGCTTTCTTCTCTTATCCTCTTTCTTTCTGTCTTCATCTCTGAGACCTTGTCTCCTTCTCTGTATCCTGAACATGAGGAGAGAGACAAATGATTGAGTCTTCATTTCTCTCTGGAGCCTCAGTAGTCGTAGCCGATAATTGCTACCACAGCCTCATACCCCATTTAGAGACCGTTTCTTTTATCGTCTGCAATCCTGAGAATTCTTGGTTGGTGCCCTAAGTGACAGCTAAATGACTTCTGTGAACTCCTTAACTCTGATGGCTTGTTCATTTTCTCCAGGCTCATGCAAGTTTTCACATCTGATTATTTTTAAGCTCATTTCCTTTCTTTCGTCTCAATTCCTTTCTGTGTGTATTTTAAAGTGATACGCATCCTTCATGCATTTGCCGTCATCCATCCAAGGTTCTGAATGAACTTGGCGGGAGGTTTGGATAAGGAATTTATGACCTTTCCCTAAGATCTGGAAGCTGAATTATTTGGGGCCTGCCATGTTCAGGAGCATCTGTCCTCAAATTTGGAGTGGTCCTTCAGGTTATAACATTGTTCTATGCTCAGATACCTCAGGATCTGTGCCAGCGCTCTGAAAACATGTTTTCAGTACTGTTTTCAAGTTTCAGAAACTTGATTTAAGCCTCAAGTTCTGCTAGGATTCTACATTGGGATACCAATAAGAAGAAGGCTCTGGGACCAAGAGGGCATATAAGCTCAAGGAAGCCTCTAGGAAGCCCTTCTTCCTCTAGTCCTTAAGTTATAAAATGCTGGGAGAAAGCTCATGGAGGTGAGGAACCCACATGTACATTTTTCCAGGGAATCAGGATCATGGTCACAGAGACTGAGGCTGCCTCTGATGGCTTTACTCCTGGGTAGCTTCCATGCAAATCACCTGAAGCTTTCTTTCTTCTTCTTGCCATTACCTGGCACATAGAGGTGCTCAGTTCACGTGTCCATTATTCATGCATTCAACAAGAATTCATCATGTGCTGGGAAAGGGAAGAGCCTTATGTAACGCCCAGGTGGGGAGAAAAAGATATATAAGCCCTTGAGATGTTTGCAGTGAGGCTGGGGAGATGACACAACCGCTGAACAAGAGAGTAGAGCTGAATGTGTTCAGGCAATTGTGGCAAAAGGCATAGTGTCAGTCCCAGCAACCTGTCATAGCTGCTTAGTTGTGGGCTAGTTGTTTAAATCTATGACCCTCTCTTTTCCAAAGAGTGGTTGAAAGGATTGGATGGGATAGGGCGTGTGAAGGTACTTTATACACTATGAAGTACTGGGCAGATTGTCAGGATGGCTGATCATAATAACAGAGCAACAGTACCGTGCAGAGGAACTAATTCTAGAATGTAACAGTGAGGTATGAAGACATATATCTGCCAACAGTCCTCACTGCTGGTGAGGGGTCTGAAGAAAGAATGATTTGGTTGGAGAGGTGGGAGAGGCTTGAGGAAGATTGACAGTCTCCCATGTAGCCTTGGCAGGCCTAAGCATCGTTACCCTCAGTCAGGATATGGGAAGATATGGTTTGGATGTTGTTAGCTTCGATAGGCTTTCAAACTGCTTTTATGTCTAAATGTTGAGCTCATGCTCTGCAGTTCTTACTCTCATTTACGGCTCACTGCACCAAGGGCTGCAGCTAAGGGAGGGGACATTCTCAGAGGCAAAGGAGGTCCACCTTGGGGAGAGTAGAGGGAGAAAACTATTCTGACTAACTCCTAAAGAAAAGATTTATGGTGCTCAGGCTAATGCTTAATAGTTGGAAAAACAATTTGGAAGTTTTTCATTTTTATTCTTCTATAATTTTTAACATGACTTACACGGGCACAGAGTGACCTTCTTGGTCAAGATGAGACCGTGGAGACTGGTAACCGGCACGGAGCGGAGCGGCCGCCATTGTTCCCTCTCGGACCCCTCCCCCACAAACAGCGTCACGAAGCAGCGACGTGGCCGCCCTGCCCTGGTGAACACCTAAGGCTCCGCCCCTTACTACGTAACAGGCGCGCCAAGACAACAACAATGGCCCAAATGAAAGAACAGATCAAAGCTCCAGAAAAAATACAACTAAGTGACGAAGAGATAGCTAACCTATCAGATGCACAGTTCAAAACACTGGTAATCAGGATGCTCACAGACT